>CAEFZY010012468.1:0-54110 GCA_903066815.1 Brachyrhaphis roseni
GTTTGCTTTCTGACAAGCAAAAGAACTAATCGACTGAACTTCAAGTGAAGTTCTGTGGTGACATCACAACATGTCTTGTGACATCATAGGATTGTCCGTGCTATGGTAACCTTTGACAGTGGTCTAGAATTCTGCACCTTGTGAATTTAAAAAAAAATGAATTAAGAGTTCCAGACATATTTTATACAAATAATGAAATCAAATAATCAAAGGTTTCTGTAAGCTAAGTTTAATTCTGTCTATGGTTAGTGTTATTGTCCACTTAGACCCATGTGCAGCGAAACATGATGCTGCCACCACCGTACTCTGGTAAACAGGAGATCCTGGGTTCAAATCCTGGCAATGCCTCCAAATGTAAAAGTCCTGAAAAGGGAAATAATTCAATAAATGAGTCACAGACATGTTCTTTTCTTTGCTATGGTGTGTATTGAATGAGTTATTGTAGTGTACATACATGCATACATCCAGAACAATGACTCCAAACTTAAAACAATTCGTTGGTTTTCTTACAAGCAATTGTTTATAAGGGTCTTATTCGTAATGCACCAACATGAAGGTAACAAATAACAGATGCAAAATAATTGAATTTACTGTAATAACATATATTTCTGAATAACACATTTTCCAAAACCCAAAACTATGTTTGCTCAACAATGCATTAATTTATTTCAGAAAATATTTGCAACGTTAGCATCGTCTGCTGTGAGCTACTGTGGTAAACTTTATCTACTAACAAGAAGTATAAATGTAGTTAGCATCAAAACGTCTTCACAAGCTTTTAGCAGTAAAACAACTTACAACAGTACGGGTCAGTTTATGAGTAAACTCATACCTAAAATAGGGAATAATGCAATAAATGGAAACGTTCTGTCCTCTGCTACAGACCAAGAAGCCCTGCGCTCTTTATAGATTTCAGCAGCGCTAGACTCCCCCTGCTGGTCGTATTGAGCCATCTACTAAATTAAAATCACATTTAACCCAAACTGCTGGGAGACATTTTATAATTGTAACATTAACATTTAAGTCTGTAATGTATACAATATGTAGATATGAGAAGAAAGACTAAATATACCTCCAATTTATGACGAGCACATTTCAGATCACATCAGGATTCTGCTTCTATTCTTACAAGGTTACTCCTTTTTTCTCCAAATGTGACAACAGTCTGTGACAGACCACAGGACATGTCTTCAAAACTAACGGTTTAAGACATTAATAAACAAATCTCTGAAAGATTCTTTCTCTTATTATTTTTGACTTTTAGCAAACAGAAATAATTTTGGTAACTCTAACTGACCTAAAACGAGAGACGTTTGGTCTTTCAGATAGAGAGACAAAAACTGTTGTGTCTTTTTAAAAATGTATATAAACGTCTGGTTTCAACTGGAAGAGTCTGCTGTTTTATTTAATTTTTTTTTTACCATTAGACTATTACCAACTAGTACAACAGTCGGTTACCATGGTGACTGAACACCTGCTGCTACCCCATGGATGCTGCATGAATTCCTAACATCTAAAGTTGTAGTTCACATTTTTCTCCCAGGACAAACAAAATTTAGTTTGCACTCCCCATTTGCAGTTTTTAATTATATATTTTTTATTTGTCAGCTTTCATGGTAGCAAATAAAAAAATAGCTTATGTCTGAAACAACTGGTCAAGAAAATGACTCATTTTTGATGGCTGCAAGTCATCTTTTACATCAGAGCTAGGTTTTGAATATATAAAGATCTTTAGGAGTTACAGAAAAAAGCCTAGAAAAAAGTGTCACTTGAACCTATCCAGCTACATGATTATGCAAGATAAAGATAAAGGCGCTTAAGACAGCAAATAAATATTTTCTGACGCTAATGATCTACTTCACTCTTTGTCTCATAGCATCATTTCTCCACTTGGTGGCAGAAATGTCATAAATATTTGATCCCTGAGAGGAATCAAACACAGCGTAAGCTTCCTGCACATGTTTCAAAGCATTTATTCCAGTTGCCCTGGATTTACAGTGTAAATTAGGTTTCGGGTTCCTTTTAGGAGAATTTGATTTTCCTTTAGAAACTAGACTGCTATTTACAGTAAGAGGACTCTACCCAGGCTTTAGCGGGTCTCAATTTGGAGGGCATCTATGAGCACTAACTTCCATCAAATGTAGGCCAAAAGGTTTAATTATTACCTTGTTTAACATTTTTCCTCATTCTCCCCCAACTCAGCTCCTTCAGACTAGCCAGTGGCAATTAGCAGATGGTGGAATTGCGCATCTGCTGAGCTCATTATAGTAGGAGCTACTTCTCAGTGCAACACTGGTAAGAAATGTTGTTAAACCGTTAATAGAGAGTCATGTTGTGATAACTTCCTGAAGGCGGAGTTTCAGAAAGAGCAGGAATCTCTAAAGAGACAGAGGCCCAAAATGTGTGAAATTACGAAATCAAATTTTTTAAAGTCATATTTGATTTATACAGCATTTTTATAACAACATTTTTATAACAAATGGTCATTGTTACTTGACTGTGCTATAAAATGGAACTATGTGCCTGGAAAACACACAATGCTGCCCCTTTAAATAAAATCATATTCATTTTTAGTTAGAATTAAAACTAATTTTGTTGATCAAATACATTTATTTAGTACTGCTATTAAACCTGCAGAATTTCCTTTAATTAAAGTAATGATAATGAAATGAAATATATAATATTACCATATATTATGGTTATATATAACCATAATGAAATGTATGTAACTTGTTTAATTTTCTTAAACTCCAAAAGTTATTATCTTAGCAGCTGCATAAAGTTCACTTGTTTGTACAAGAACAACTGTGATATAATAAGCCACACTAAACTATATGAAAGTGTCGACACTGTAACAAAAGCTGTCACAGAGGGCTGCCAATTAGCAGACGGACTTCCAAAATAAGAGAGAGGCGTTTCGCAAAACTGCTCAGTCTACGCTGAACGCGCCTCGAAATGAAACGCCGTCCCTGCTTCCTCAATCTCCCACAACGACAACGCCACTCCGTCTCTCTTAGAGTGAGAAAACCTCAGCACTCCCACGGGTGTGTCTCTTATTTTGAAAAGCCAGAGAATCGCAGGTGTCCGGGCCTGAGAGGAGCTGGAGCACGCGCTGAGACCCGACCACACAGGACCCGGCGTCAGACGCACCGCATGGTGACCTAACAGAGAGATGGGCTTCACAGGTAACTACAGCCTCACCTGTCCGCCTTCACCGTGTGGAACACTTTCACCGTGCTTGTTTAAGTGCTTGACACAAGGTGTTTACATTTTTGATAAATACATCTTAAAGACAATAATGACGCTTTTTTTATTATTATTATTTTAACGGCTGTTTTAACCATTTTTGCCCCCACGCTGTTAGCCTTCGTTTCAAACTCTGACTTAGAGATGTGTGTGGAATCTGCAGCCTTGTTAGTTAAATATCCTGTTGGACTGCTCTGCCAAACTCAGGTTGTTGCCTCGAGACATGAGATGTCTGTATGGAATTCCTCACGTGTCAAGATTGGAAAAGTAGCCAGGGTAAAGGATTAAATCAGACTCGTTTTGGTTTGGTTACACAGGTAAAAGAAATGTAACCAAGAAAACGGGTTTGTCAATGTGCAAACACTTCATCTGAGCACTTTAAAAATATATATCAATATACCTGAGTAGAATTTAGATAATCCTACAAGCAGAAAAATATGGAAAGAAATTAAACTTCAAATAATGTTTGGGTTTTTTTGCTACTTTGTTTAGAAGTTCTCTTAAAAGTAGTGCAGCAGTTCTAAAAAATAGATTTCATATCCAAGAACAAGTGACACAAAGAAGAAGAAAAAAAAAAACATAGAACCTAAAACTAAACAAATGACATAACAGAACTAAAAGAGAATTTTTAAAAAATTAATGCGAGGTACAGAATTCAGTTGCATGCATTACAAATACTTGTTGCTTTTATAACCTTTTTGTTGTTTGAATCTGAGATTGTATGAATACAGGTTTTACATCCATTACAAACAGGGGAAAAAAAATTTACCGGTAGTTTGTTCTACATTGTTTTACTTGAGTGAATATGAAACTTAGCAAGAAACACATGATTGAACAGAAACATGGCAGAAGAGTCTTCCGTCTTGAAATCTGTGATACCAAACAAAACACTTTCAATATAGAGTAGGAAATTATGTTTGGCATTATAGTAGAAAACTGAATCTTCAGCTTGCCAACAAGTCTGACTTTACTATTAGTGCTGTAACTAGATGAGCTTAAACTGAGTATGAATTTAAATCTTTTTCTTTTTTTTTTTAACTAAGCTGATATATTTATTCATAATTCAACCCAAAGGACACCGTCCTCACCAGTCTCTGCTTGACATCAAACATTATGAAAGAGTCTAAAAATAGGCTGAACCAACCACTTCGGTCAAATTCACATCACAGTATTTAGGTAGGATTTCTTGCCAAAACCATTAACCATGACTGAACATAAAATTTTCAAATTAAAATCCTTGATTAGACGCTTTCACCAATGTGCACCAGTTTTCCGTGGTACAAACCAAAACGCGTTCCTTTAGGAAAGCTCATTAGAGCGTTCTGTAATCTGGTTTGGGCCTGTCTCTGTGTGCAGAAGCTGTACTGTAGTTATGTGCGCAGCAGCCAATCATTAACGCAGGTGACATCCGCAGTGCGTTTGACCCAGCTGCCGATCGATACGACAAGGTCTATGCCTGACGTAACGTTGTCGGGGATTTCTGTCACTTGGTGTGTAACCCCGAGCTCGCCACGTCCAGGCATGTGTTGCGACAACCTGGAGGAGCCGCTGGCCCTGATGAAGATGGGTCTGAGCGTGATCCTCGTCGGTCACGTCAACTTCCTGCTGGGGGCGCTGATGCACGGCATCGTGCTCCGGCAAATCAACCTGCACGAGAAGGCGCGAGGCATGGTCTACGCCATCTCCAACGTGGTCACGCTCTTCTCCGGCATGTTGGTGAGTGCTGGGTGGACTCTGCGGAGAAGCAGTGAATTATTATTTTTTCCCATTTTTTTTTTTTTTTTTTGTTGGTTAGTAAATGTAATTAGGCTCAAATTTTCTGAACCGGAATTTTTTGCTTTTGCTTTCCTTATTTGCGTTTATGGTCTTCAACCTCCTAGCTCTGATTGGTTGGTTCTAGCTGAGTGACGTATTTATATAGCTAATATTTTTACTGTCTAATACTGTCAAGGCAAAATGATAATTAAAAACATATATTTTTAAAATAAAATATCCATTCTGTCATGTGGAGAGGTGATGATTTGAAGTTATTAAGGCTTCGTCATTGTTTAGTCAAAAATTGCTTTGTTTACTCTTTTAGTCTTTGTGAATTTTCCCTGAAATCCTGTATTTGGATTTCAGGGAGCCATCGCATTCACGTATTTAAAATTAAGGTCATAAAATGTCTTAAATTCACTTTAAAAAGCAAGTTGTCCTTTAATATGTTAATCACATGTAAATTTTATCTTGACAGGACTATTTAGTCTCATATATTGCATGTTTTTTCTATTGTGTCAGGCAAAAGTTTGAGTTTCACGCAGACATCTTCATGGCATTCTCTGCTACCGCTAACTAGCTGCTATTAGACCCCTGCTAAATTTGAGTTAGTGACGCCTGCAGAAACTCTTAATTTGAAGAGTTTTAGAACATGACTGAGCCAGATGATGATGTTGCTTTTGTTGTTCTTATCTCCTGGTAGTTAAAACCGCTTTAATTGAAAACTCCAATGGCAGTATCTACATGCTGCAAAGTTATCCTTCTGTGAATTTTGATGAACCCAAAGGAGAGCTTGCGAAATTAAATTTTGGGATACATTAGCATCACTTTTGTTAAATGTGACAAATCCGTCACTTGTCTTTGGCAGACACGCGCTCTTGGTAATTTTCTTTTAATCTCATCAGTCTGTTTCCTGCAGGGTGTCATTGTTGGGATCCTAGCTATTATCCTGTCGAAAAACAAGAAGAGCAAACGCCTGGTCAGTATTCCCTCAGCTTTTATTTGATCCTGCAGGTATGCTTTCACCCTCTCTGATGTTTTCATTTCTTCTCTCCTGCTATCTGCTCTGATTTACCTTATGAAAATCTAATCTCCAATAGGGTGCTCGTGTCCTGCTGTGTGCATGCACAAATTGATATTTCATAGCACCGCTTCATTTTCTCAGCTTTCCTCCCTTTATGACTTATAATTTAAAACAAGTTGTTTCAGTCTGGCCCTGCGGAGCTGGAAGAGTCTGTTTTTGTTTTTCCCATCTCTATCTCTGTGTAGGCAGTGCTTTTTGCTCTGTTTACTCAGTCAGCTGTCCGGCAGCTCAAACAAGACCGACGAGCCAACCAGCTGAACAGAGTTGACTTTAGCTTGATTAAACCACTCCCTGTTTCCTTTTGTCGGCGAGAGCCGGCGTGAAGAGAGCGGGGTTAGGTTAGCATGCAGCCGTTTGGCTCCTCAACCATCTTATGTCAAGTAGTCATTAAGCGTCTCAAGAGCTAAATGAAAGTGCTCCTCTTACAGCGCTGTGGTTGCTTTAAAATATATGTTCCTCACTATAAATCATCTGATCTGTCATTAATCTTTGATTTGACTGGGTGAGTCATCTCAGTCATTTTTAAAGAGCTAATGGCTTCTTTTTTTTCTTTTTATAAAGCGTATGAGCTCACCTAGGCAGTGTCATTTATTCTTATAGACAATATTAAAACCTTCGAACTCTTAAATGTTGCATAAAAAATATTTTTTATAAAGGAGGGGCAATCTTAAATAAAAAATATCTATCACTCATGTTTAAAAGCCAGTACAAATAAAAAGCCAGAAGAGAGAGAGGGAAGACATGGGGCAAAGGTCACCAGACCGGGAATCGAACCTGCGACAAGTCATTTTGTCTTTTAAATAGATCCCCTTGTCAACATTGCTCATTACTGCATTGTTGTGTGTACGTGTGTCTTTATTTCCTATTTTCATGTTCTTTTTTTATGTAATTGTTCTTTTTCTCTACAAATATAAACAGCTGATTGTTCCTTAATTCATTGGTTTTTCTAAAACATCTTCGTGATTAAATAAAAACTTGTCCAACATTTCTAATTTAGAACTTTAAGTTGAAATTAGCTTGAAAACATCACACTTGGTTTAGAAAGTGCGCTACATATTTTCCTTTATAAATTTTCAATATGACGGTGGTTATGTGCATCTGTCTAGCTCTACTTGTTTTCTATTTCTATTTAACAAAAGTCTAAACCATCCTTCCGAGCTCTAGCTGATGCCTTCCTATTCCACCTACTGTTTTAATCATACTGCATGTCTCGTTTATGCTGATTAGTAATGACATGACATTGTCACTGGGAACAAAAGATGACTGATGATGATAGCACAGTTTCAGTAGTCCTTCAGAGAGCCACAACAGTGAGTCAGCATTGACAAGCCATCAATAACACACCCTTTTTAATTTCCATGACATATCGACAGGTTTCCTGTAACCCGATGCATCTTGTTGTAAAAAATACTAGTACTTGAACTTTTCCACATTTAGTCCTGCTACACCCACACTTTCCCAAGTATTTTATTGGGATGTTACGTTGCAGACCAACACAAGGTTGTGCATATGTGTGAAGTGGAAGAAGAAACTGACTCATTGGTTTTGATTTATTCGATTTAACTTGTTTTAACCAATCAAAACCTTTATGATGTTTGACTCATTCAAGGGCTGAGATAATGTTTTATAACCTAACCCTGCTTTCAATCTCTAGGCAACTTTCTCCCTGTGTTCTTTAGTCTTCAAGTTGATGTTGAATATTCTCTAACAAACTTCTGTTGTGTTCACACAACAATTGGATTTATACTGAGATTGCATAACAAACACAGACTCCATATAAGCATTTAGGGGACCTTCAGATATCAGAATAAAGGGATGTTCTGTCGTTTTGGCATTCCTTGTCAGAATAGCATACCAGAAGTCTGCAAGCTATACTTTATCAAAACAGCATACGGATCTTTGTTGTGAAATTAATGTGTGATATAACACACAAAAGCTTGTAACCATAGATATGCTGAAGGATAAACTGCTTTAAAACACTGACAGGAGGGACGATCTAAAAAACAGCTAGTGAAGCTAGCTGTTTGCCTCAAGCTAGCAAACCTCTAGCAGGACTTGTAAAGCGGTAACCTTCAAAATAATTTTTTTTTGTCAATATAATGTACTTTCAAAAGTTTTCTTTGAATTGGGGGTTTTATTTTGCATCTATGAGTTATTGATCAGTTGTTTAGATACAGGACTTGCTGTTGGCTCATTTTCTCTACGTACTCTTCATAGTAGTCTAAACTGGCTAGCCCTGGCAACCAACCATTCTGTAAACAAAATAAATTAATAATTTGAAGTTTATCCTTTTGTTTCATTGAGATGCACTGAAATATTTTATAAAGACGAATGCTGGTTCAGTGCCACACCCATCGCAAATGTCTGTATGTTGTTTCGATAAAGCAGCCTCATAGATTTCCAGTATGTTAGAACACCAGGCGGTTCTGATTACAACTGTGTCTTTAGCGTTATTTTACATAAATACAAATATTTTACATAAACCTACTGAGTCCTAATGTTGGATACTAGAGCTAAACCTCTGTTCTCCTTCCGTAGACGTGGTCCTTATTCTCCATCAGTCTGGTTTCGTCGCTCATGGCAGGAGGTTCCACAATTGGGCTCTTCGTGTCTCTAGTGAAGACCATCGTCAACGGCGGGCGGGTACTCCTGACTCACTGTCGCTTTCCCAATGCCATCGGCTACTCCAGCGTTACCAACGAGTGTCCTTTTGACCCCACCCGTGTCTATGTGAGTTTGTTGCTCTTTCAGACTCAAGAGATTAAAGCAGCAGCTGGGCCATTGGTCAGATGACCTTTGTCTATTGTACGAAGAGCCCATATTAAAATCAGTTATGTGGTCATTTTGTTTTTATAAAACAGTTTTTTCTTTATGTGAGATGTGAAAATGTACAGTGTCTGGAATGAAAAAATATTTCAGTCTTTTCAGACACTTAAATGTTTCAGATTATCCAACCCATTTTAGAATCAAGCCAGCGTATATAGGATGCAGTTTTCAAATGATAACTTTATTTATTTTGGGGGGAAAATTATCCAATCTTACCTTGCTTTTTCTGAAAAAGTAATTACCCTCCCGACTTAATAGATTCACACTTTGTCAATAATTATGAGAAGTTAACATACTGATGGTCTTTTTTTTACATCGCTGTGGATGAATTTATACCGACTGTCCTTCTCAGTAATTTAACCAATTTCTGAGGCTTTCTGTGCATGAATGGCCCGTTTAAGGTAATGCCACGCCATCCAGAAAAGGTTTAGAACTTAGATGGATCTAATTGTGGTTTATTGGAGCCCCCAAGCCTGTCGAGACTAATAGATTAGATAGTTTCTCACCTATCTTTAATTTCTTAAAGTAATTGTGGTGAAAGATTTTGCTTCTTGAGATCTCTTAGCCAATCAAGAAAAACACTTGGGCTAAGTGTTTTTTTTAATTTGATGGGTCTTCCTACATAGCTTAGCTTGATTTTCATCTCCCTTTGGTGTTCTGTCTTCTGTTTCTGTCATTGAGCTCGATTCAATGACAGAATTTTAGTCGGGTCGATCAGTGAACAGAACAAGCTGTTGTGAAAGATGATGGCAATTATTTGCGCTGGTTTTGAATTGCAGTCTACCTATGTAGGGTGGTAGTTTTTTCAATGGCAGAGGAGGAAGTGAACAAAGTCATTCAGTCCGTGTTGGTCACACTTCCAAATATTGAGCAATTAAACTTCAAGAGTTACCTTTAGCAAACCACTGTTTCTCAAAAGCTGAGGGTCCAGACCGTCTGCACGAAGCAAAGCGTAGAACAAGAGGCTGGTTTCTACCGATCTAGTAATACATGTTAGTTTTGTCTTGTGAGACTGAACAAAAGAAAATTCATGATTTAATGGAGAAGCAATTACAATTTTGGATAGTCCTGTTTTCTAGAAACCAGACCACCAGCAGGAAAGTTAACACTGTTCTCTGTGTGCGAGTGCACTGGCCATTGAGTAGGAGGTTTGACGTCTATCCACGCTGTCACGAAGTCAGTCACGCTTTGCAGCTGATGGACTGGTGGCAGAAACGCTGACCTGACCTGGTCAGTGCTCTCCAGGCTGCTTCCTGTTCCTGTGTGCTACTGATGGACTGTCAACCCTGTTTAGCCTCATAGCTGCTGACACACATCAACAGCAATGGTGTTGTTTTGTTTTTTCAGTATAGGACCTTTGTCTTAAGCTGGATTTATTCTTGGTGCTGGTGGTTAACGGCAGAGCAGCTGTAGACGCGCGCAGGATTTCGTGGCTCAGTCGGATTTCTGCTGCTAATATCTTAAAGCCAGAAACCGGACAGATGTACAATCCCTAAAGCCATTGTGTTTTTTTACTTTGAGTTGCTTTACTCATGTCAAAACTGTATTTACTGTACAGCTGGCATTCATCGACCGGGTAGAGTAGAAATGTCAAAGTTGAGGTTAAGTGTAGTCTCTTCAGTAATAGCGTAGAAGTATATTCCTGATAGTTTAAAGGTGGGGTGGTGTACAGATGTCTTCCACAGACCTAGTTTGCTTTTTTAAATGCTGAAACCTTTGAGCTTTAAATTTAAGCTACGATATAATGCTGTGAAAAAAGTATTTTCAACCTTACAGATTTCTTTCTCTCTTACCCTTTTGTCACACGTACATATTTCAGATCATCAAACAAATGTAACCAAAGTACATAAAAAATGAAGCGTTCAGAGTTTTATTTTCCTTTTATTAAGGGAAGAAGCTATCTAAACCAACTGGGTTGTATCTTAAATCTTATCCAGATTAATAGAAGCTGCTCTGCACTTTGAGCTGAAAAACAATTAAATTCTGACTGACTTTGGACCATCTAACTCCCCAGAGTGTTAAATTCACAGGCTCAGCAGTTTGTTTTTCATAGGTTGGAGAAAAAAACATCAACCTATTGACTCTTGGTTGATATTCTGTAATAGTTGCATTTCCTGTGCATTCTTTTGTGTACCTGATGTTTATTTGTGAGATACATGGTGAGAGTATCATAATAGCTGATTATGATACTCAGTGTTGCTTGTCTTTTCTTATTTAATTTTTTTTAATTCTTGCCTTACGTCAGATTTATGTTTCAGATTTTTCACACACTTTTTTTCAGAACATATGAGCATTGATCAATTCACTGCATTTTTGTTTTGAATGGGATTTGGACTGTATCACTACTATTCAAATTTAAGACAATTGAATATTGAAGGGCCACTACCACATATACATGGATAAGTCACTATTTGTATGGTTAAATTTGGGATGCACCCATATAAAACTATTGTCTAATAATCTATACTTACTGATATCAATACATATATTTTACTACCGCTAGACATTTTGAAGAAAACAACCGCACTTCACCACTGCTTCTCTGCTTCACTTAAACTTCCCACAATCCTTTGCTGCATCACTGTCATTGTCACATGACCAAACCAATATTACATGACCAACGTCTTCCAGAAATAAATAGCAACAAGATGGAAAAATGTTACTTTTACCTTGATTTTTGTCATTGGTCCAAAATCAATATGTTAAAAATGACTAATATCAACAGATGGAATGTTGTTGAAAATACATTGTGAATTCCTAATTAAAAGATTTAGATCTGACAGGAAAAATTAAGGTTTGGTGTTGACACTACAACCATTGGTATGTCAAACATAATTTCTGCATACATGGTGCATATAGTCCATAACACATTAACACTTTTGGTGTTTTTTTTTTTGTACTAAATTCTGAGGTCACTAAGCACCTTCAAGTCCAATATTCAAAATGGCCACACCGTCACAGTAAAAGCTGAGATAGTCATCACCTATGACAGTTTATAGCTCACTAAACCGTCTGCACAAACAGTGTGGTACAAATTGGTGTTAGCAACACGTTTCTTTAGTGTGAACGATACAATAGAGGGTTTGGCTTGTGTTGCTGCCTGTAGTTGGCACCAAAACGAAGAGAAAATCTCTCTGGTTTTTCAACCTAACTATTAATTCTCTCAGCTTGGGTGTGGCATCATTCTCAAATCCAAGCCTGTTCCTTTGAGACTAATGGGACACGACATTTGTTTGCTGACATGACATTTTAATTAAAACGTAAGAGGATTAATGGCACACCGAGTCAACAAAGTAATAAAAATACTATGAGACATGTGCCGAGGCTATTTGTACGGCTAAACTATACAGACTCGTCATACATGCTGTGTTTAAAGAAAATAAATGTACATGGTTAAGCAGGTTTGTACAAACCCCCCCCCCCACCACAAATAAAGTATTATTTTCTTAAACTTCCAGTGAGGTTTAGAAAACATTTTCCCCTCCAAATCTGTATGTTATTAAACTAGCTTAATTTTATTGTATTATTATTAATATTATTACTTATTATTTTCTTAAAACCAAACAATACCTATGCTAATATATGTTAGCTGCATCCGGTACACTCCGTTTGCTCTGACTTCCAAGTCCAAACCAAATCAACCGACTCCTCCTTTTTATAGGTTCTCACAAACCCTGACCTCAAACCCAAGATGGCCTCATTAGAGGTCTCATTAAATCTCATCAATGATCTCATTAAATTAGTGCCATGCATAATCAGTGGAAAAACACTTTATTGGTTTGCGTCTCTAACGCTAGTTAACCTAGTGACAGAGCACGGAAATGTGCAAATCACACCTAGCAAGCTTTCCAACTTGCTACTGAACGTCAGATAAGGTGCATTGTATTGATAATCTAAAATCAAAATTAAGTGGGAAGCCCACAGTAGTTGGGATTACAGTTTGGTAATATGGAGGCTTCTCATGATCCCTGACCTCAAAGTCAGTACTGATGCCACTTGCATACAAGGTCGTGGAAGCTGCAGCACTACACAGAAAATAAAGTTAGGTGTGACGTTACTCCAGTCCCTGATTCCAGTTTTGACCTCTGAGGTAAATGGAAAGAGCATGTCAGGAATGTCTCATGGTAGTTTAGCCTGGAACAGTAAACACCAATACAATTTGATTTAAATAATTAAATATTACAGCCAATTCTTTTGATTTCTACTTTTGGTTTTGTGTTTTTCCATCATGTATCATAAATGAAACTACAAACCAAGATTGGAGAGAAATCATGTAGTAATAGCTCAGATTTATGACAGCCTTTGCATCTTTGTATTTCAACATAAAACTAAGACTTTCCTGAAATAATACCTAATTTGTACTATGTTAAATGATTCTGTCTTTTATATCTTTGTATAAAATGTGACGTAAGCCGCCTTAAAGTGACTAACCTTTTCCGTTGTCTGCTGAGTCTGCAGATTGTTGCCACCCATTACCAAGGGATCCCTTATATGTCTTCCAGAGGGCATATTCTGTCTCAGAAAGTGTGTGTTGGGCTTTTTGTTTCTCATTCACACAGTTTGCCAAGGGGTAGATGTGATGTAAGGGTTTTCTCCAACTCCTATATATTTCATTATGGATTTTCATAAAACCCTCCAGACTCACAGATATAAACTTCTTATGTTTTTTATCGTTTACAAAGCAAGCCTAACAATAAAAGGCTGCTTTTACGCTTTCAATTCCCTCTCTTTGCTTTTATGAAGATGCATTGTCTGGCGCATTTTTTATTCACAATGCATACTTGCCTTTCCAAGCTCTTTATTCCCCTCGGCATGTAGCTCTGAATAATATGATAACATTGTTTCACGCCATTATCCAAGCAGCATCCTCATTTATGTCGGACAGCTTCGCCCATTCTTGCCTTAGATTTGGTCCAGATTGTGTTTTCCAACCAGTGTGTTTCCATTTTTTCCCCAGAGTACCACTATTATCCTCTGGGTTGGCCTGATCGTATCGTGTAGCATTCAGATGGTGTTTTCTGCTCGTTGCCTTGCTGCCTGTGTTTCCTTCTTGGGGCTGTCTGGTTGCCCCAAAAGCATGAGACATAAAAAAACCTATACCAGACCCGTAAGTCTTTAGCCATACTCATTTAAATATGTGAACATCAAAGTTAATGTCATCCTTCTGTCGGCAGCATTGAAAATTACTGTCCTACCTTTTGTTTGTTTAGATCAATGTGGCAAAGTTGGCGAAGGAAACTTCTCAACCTCACTACACCGAGCCCCCAAGAAGGCAACACGACACTTCACAAGTCTACACCGAACCTCCTAGAGTCCATAATACGTCACCTAGACGTCACACAGAACAACCAAGACGCCACGAGGAACGTTCACAACTCTCCACCAACCCTCCTGGAGACCACAGTAAACCAACCAGGCATCATAAAAACCCTCCAAGAAGCAACAACAAACCATCAAGGCATCCCACTGCGCCTCCAAGACTGGAGCGCCACACTCCTCAAAGGCCCCTTCCTTCCCACAATCAAAGTCTTCCCACCTCAGAGAGGCAGCTTCTTCGGCAATCTCACCGAGACTGGTCAGACGTAGAACGCCAAGAAATGAGGAGCTGCAGTCAACAAAGAGGGCTGAGGGAGCACCACGACCTGAGGAGGGGTACGTCCGACAGGTCCAGTATTTGGATATAGTTGTGTCTGTGAGGCCAAATTGTCTTTAAATACTCTTTACTTGTTGCTGCAGTAGTATTCAAGTGTCCAGCATCACACAGACAGAACTCCCTTTGTTTGTCTGGGATAAATCGGCTTTCAAAAGTCGTATCCTTATTGAAAGGAGACATTTTTTATTTTCTTAGGGCATTTTCAGGAAGTTTGGGAAGGACAGGAAGTTTGTACAAGATGCAGCATACGGGGTGTTATTACTCATCTTTCTATTTGTAATGGTTGGATTATATTAGAGAAAACGGCACTTAATACTTTAAACTGAGAACGGCCCAGTATCCATGTAAGGGCTTGATGACATGAAGAACTGTTTTATTTTCAGCTATGAACTGAAAGATTAAATGCCTTGCTGAAAAATAAGATTAGCCAAATTTGCCAGAGAGTACTTTCAGAGGTAGCATAGCCTCTATGCTAACTTTAGCTGCTAGCAAGCTGGTTCTTTTGCGAAAGAAGACCAGAACCAGCAATATGTTTGTTTTCATCATGGAAATATTTTTAGTTTTTTATGTTTTTTTTGTTTGTTTTCATTTTTTTTTTTTATTCAAAGTTGTACCAAATGCTGCTAAGAAATGATGGCTGAGCTGGACTCAACTATGCTTAGCTTAACTTGATGCACCAAAAGCTAGTCAGGGTAAGGCCTGTACATATGCCACAAATATATAGTATTTAGTTATTTTCTTTACGGTGGTTCTGTCTGATGAGGACATTTACAACTTCATAAGAACTTAAGTGGAAAACTCTTGGGGAATTTTCCAAAGGTCCCTCCGATTGCCACATGTGGTGTCGGTGTTGTGTCGTAACCCACTTCAGATTTCTGAGCAATCCCACGACAGTGTTTGGAGACGGCACAAAAATCAAGTTTAGACCACATTGTATGTCAAGGACAAATTGCAAGAACTCCCAAACCGTGTCTACAAGAACAGAATGTCAATTTGTTATTATAGCCTGGGGGAGGTGGAACACATTTTCTGTCCAGGCAGAACATGCATAGGCCAAAACACAAACTGTCCCACTAGTCATTAAAGCACACTTATTGATACTGTTGTGTAACCCAAAGCATAAATGGCCAACTTAGTTGTGTTTTGCTAAGTCTTCACAGATTAGATTTCTAATAAAAAGAGCTACATATTATTACAAATATCAATCTTAACACAAATTAAAAGGGCAAAAGTCTTCCTACGTGTGTCCATGGTAAACAAACTAAGCGAGTTTTTTTGTTGCAGTTAAGTGAAAGGAGGCTTTATGAGATAATAAACACTCTGTGCTAGGTTTAGTTGCTAGCATGGTTAGCACGAAAGTTCTTTACAATGCTCCACAAAAACACAAACTTGTTTGTTCACCCAGACCTTCAAGAACTGTCCAACAATTATTGTGTGAAGATGTGAGAAGTGGGAGTGGATACTCTGACAAATCGTACTGTGGGAGGGACATAAGAGGAATTACCAACAGTTATGAACTTGAATTCTTGTTAATGTCTTTACCAGAAAGAACTTTGTCTTTGTTCTTGTCACCTTGAGTAAAATAACTTTGTTTTAACTTGCAGAGTGTGTACATGTGTTACAACCAGCAAAGTTGTAAGTTTCTTTCTTTTTTTTTTTTTTTTGTTGCCGCAGAAGCATTATCTAGTGACATATTGTGTTATTATTTTTTATACTTGACATATGATAGCTGAGCTGGACTCAACTTGGTTTAGCTTGACTGGATACTTTTGAACATTTCTAGCTTTCTAGAATTTTACTATTGTTGTCACAAGCATAAATGTTTAAACTAGTGATATCCTCCTGTTTGGCTAACTCACCTGTTGTTTTACTGCCTTGTTGAGTGTAATGTGAACAGTTTTTATTTTCTCACCAACATTCTCATCCCCAAAATGATGAATTATTTCCCCTGCTCTCCCAACATGAGTTTACAAACAAGTACTGAAGAGCTACATTCCTAATCTGTGAATTTATTCAACCTTTATACCCCAGGAAAGTTTGTTTTTCACCGACTGCGTGAGATTTAAGTAACGTTAAAAATCTAATTCTGTTACAGGCAATACGGAAAGTGTTTGATATGTATTTCTTATTTAAATAAATCTTTTTGTATTCAGGTACACCTCCCATGTGTTTACAGTCTGAATATCGTTTTCTTTCATTGTGCCAGTGACCTGACAGGTACGACTGGTTAGACTCCAGACGGGTAAAAAAAAGAAGCTGGCCAGTTGCTATGTTCAAACCTGTCTATTGTGTCTTAATAAAGCCCTTTTAATAACTTTTGAAACGTGGGATTACGACGATGTTCTTCCATGCGGACGCGGTCGACACATGCTGCCTCAAAACACATGGGGTATATTTTGATATCTTTTTAATGTCAGGTTCAACAGAACAAACATTGCATCCTCATACGAGGTTTTCATGCAACAGAAAAGTAGTGCAGGGATAGGGGAAGGATAAAAGAGGAGATGGGGCTTATTTTATTTTCTTCAAGACAAGATACCAGTTTGTTATAAGAGGCAGTGATAATAGAAACTCCAAGAAAAAAAAAAGGAATAAACCGTAGTGGGTCAGGACATTCTGACTGTTGTTTCTTATCCTACCAGCAGAAGGCAGTGATACTTAAGGATCCCCAAAGCAGAGATGCTGCTGGATAGGCAGTTCCTGTTCAAAACATTTGGTACAAGCTGACTTTTCTTTAGATTCGTGTTGGAGTAGTTGGACGCGGTGGCGATCAATTAGATATCGGATAGAACTAAAACATTAAAGATAAATTGATTTGACAGAGTAAAATACATTCTTTGCATTGAGAGGGCAACAGTAATCTGGATATACTGAGACGTTTCAGAGTGGTTCTGGCACCGATGTCTTGTTAAAATTTTAACAACCCACATTTTGAGTTTTTTTTCCTTCTTGCTGTCAATTAGGTGCCCAAAACATGGACTTCAAAGTGCCAATGAAAACTGAATCACCCCAGACAAGAACAAGCGTACGGCATCCTTTTTCTCCTGAAACGAGCCTTTTCGTGCGACCAATCTGGGCGCTCGGAAAAGCGTTCAGCATAAGTGATGAACAAGCCCTTAGTGAGTTCTCTGTCTGTCAGAAGAAAAAAAACAAAAACAGATTGGATGGAGGGAGCGGAGGGCAGTGGGGACTGCTCCACAGCTCAGAGGAATACTCATTTTTGAGAGAGCTGCAGAGCTCCGAAAAGTTATCGCTCTGCGTAAACTGTGGTTGTGAAAGTCGCCCGTGTCTTGCTTGTGGGATCATGCATTATAGTAACAGGTTACAACTATCTTAAGTTTACTGCTCGATATTAAAGAATTCTAACATACATACAGTAACTTGCAAAATTGTTCGTACCTCATGAACATTTTTTTTGTAAAGATTTTGACACATTACAACCACAAACTGCGATGTACTTTATTGGGATTTTACGCGACAGATCAAGAGAAAAGTGGCGCATATTTGTGAAGTGGAAGAAAACCGTTGGACGGCAACAGTTTCCCACCATCATCATCGTTGTGTTGTCTGTTTAAATCAAACTCTACGTCGTTTGCCTGTATAGTCTGGTTCGATTCAGGAGTGAATGGGCAATCGAACTCTGCTCCGTCTAAAAACCTAGAAATCGATTTGGTTGAAGTGAACTCTGGTGCGGTTCGAATGGATATGTGAACGGCAAGCAAACCAGATACCACTACAACAGCAGGAAGCAGATTATAGCACATGGCATCCCAGTTAAACACAACCTAAGCAAACAAGAGTCGAACGCTAGCAGGAGAAATGGCTTCTGGTCTTTTACCAACAACCAAAGTGAAATTTTACAACCACTTAAATCAGATGCTACCCTATATTTGTTTACATCCTCTAAAGTTGCGCTCAGAGGATTTTGTTAGGTGGGGGAATTTCTTAAAAATATTGATAATATTGATACTTGTCACATCAATACTAGCGTGGCAAGTACTGTAGTTTAACAACCCCACTTGAAATGTTCTATTTTTGTATTATACTTTCTCAATTCTACCTCAAAACAGATTTTGTTTCGATTTGCTCTCAAATTGCAATTTTTTCCCCCTTTGTTTAGTACAAAAAAGAAAAAAAAATTCCCAAAACCTGCCCTAGCTTTTAGGAAACTAATTCAAAGGAAAAACTACAAAAATGTTCTTACAATCAGAAGTTTGACTGCTTAAAAAGGCAGTGTCGCTCACCTCTAGTTTTTGTGTGTTTCCGCCAGTGGTTCTTGGTGCAGCGCCACCTCAGGCAAGGAGGTGAACAGGTTTTTCAAAGCGTTTGGTTTCTTTGACGGTGGAGTAGGAAAGCAAACAGAACCAGCTAAAAATGGGACAAATGTTCCCCACTCAGCTCGAGTACCAGACTATGTAATTTTACTAAACACATCACCATCCACCTAAACTGGCGTTTAAAAGAAGAGCATCGATCAAGAGAAGTGACTGGAGGTGAAATCTAGCCAGCAAGACTAGAGAAGCCCCCAAAATACATACATTTTTAGCTTAAACATAAGTATTACGCTTATTTATTTTTTTTATCTCCAAATTATGCATTGGTGCATCACGCAAAACACCAACAAAATTCATGACATTTTCTTGGGTTGTAACATGAGAAAAGGTGAAAAGCTTCAAAGGGGTGCGAATATTTTCTTTCTTGCAAGATACTGTATTAATAAGAAACAACACAACAAGGTAATACTGTAAAAGTTAGCCTCAAGCACACAGTGGTCATTCACACATGCACACACACACACACATTCAGATTGAAAGCACAGCCGTACTCTGTAAATACATGGCGGTAAAACAACGATATGTGCTACTGGTGCTGTTGATCGGATGCATCATGAGATCCTCTTATTTCACTGGGAATTAATATCCTTCATTTTGACCAAAATCCATTAAAAAAAAAAGAATTATTCGCCGATCACTCTCTCAGGCGTTGTAAACTCGAATAAAGTCAACTCAAACAATATATCAAAGTAAAAGCACATTTAGAGTAAAAATGAATAAATAAAATCACATGAAAAAAAGGGAAAAACATATGTACAAATGAAAGGGGGGGAAGTAAAATAGTAATTAAAAAAAACACCAGTCGATACTCACAAAAAAATCAAAATCAAAAGGGATCTTAGGCCTTCTTTTTCACAGCGAAAGATCATACAGCGATAAAATCCCAACAACTCCCACTGAGATCGTAACAGGAAGCTACATAATACTGCCTTTCGTAGTATGTGCCACACAGTGAGTGAAGACAAACTGAATCCATCTTATGATACACATAGACATACAGTTATGTACATGATAATATACACGCGTGTCAGAGGTGAACTCCGGAGCCTCTCTCGCTCCGTTCTCATCCTGATCCGGATGCAGACAGTCGGGAACTCCGGTGGGCGCCTGCTGGACCCTGACACCGTTACGTGTGTAAGTATGTCCCTTCATCCCCCCCAACCTTCCTAAAAAATCCAAAAGTAAAATGAAATTCCTACTCTCTCCTCAGCCTCTCCGCTGGACAAGAACTAAACAGATATGAGAGATGTGAATTGTCATGCATTGATTTCTGAAGAGCAACAGAAATAGAGAAGAGGGCGGTGGGGGGTAAAAACAAGCTCGCAGCATGATGTGGGGAGGGGCTTTAGAACTGGGAGGCGGAGCTGGGGTCGCACTGGAGTAGCCGGACAATGGAGGGGTCGCTTTTGGCACCTTTGATAAACTCCTCCAGGGACAATTTGCCTGCAAACAGAAGAGAAGCAAAAAGACATTATTTTCCAGAATCTTGATACTGCTATTATTTATAATTTACAAAAAAAAAAAAAGATCTATGCTGCTGGAATTGCTGCGTTTACATCTCAGATAAAATTTTAAAAAACCAGCCCATTATGACGCGTACGGTCTGTACGCTTGACTTTGTTCAGATGGTCTGGGTTCTCAGGTGACTTCCAGGAGACGCGGTCTCTACTGAGGGTTGAATTTTACCCGATCGCTAACGTCTGTCCGTGACGTATGTAAGGTGCCAGTTTAATGTTGAGAAGCTAACCAGAGGGCGTGGACAAAACGGACCGAACGGCTTCGTTCTGTCCTTTGCTAAAACTGTAGGCGGACTACAATTCTAAAGCAGAGCCGAAAATCTACGTCACCATTCACGACGTCTCTGTTTGCTGACTGGCTGACCTCTGCTGGAGGAATCCAAGTTAATGGGAGAAGACCCAGATTGAGCGCTAATCAAGAGCCAAAGAAAGCAAGATTTTTTTTTTAGTTATAATATATTGAAACTACCATGGAAATTAAACACTGCTCATTGCTTCAGAAGTGAGGAAACTTACAAAATCAGCAGAGGATTTACAGTTTATCTCCCTACAGTACAGCAACTACTTTGTTTAAAGCAGAAAGTAAGAAACGTCTCTAGTTTTCCAGCAAGCATTCACACCCAGAAAGACTTGAGAGAGCTGCAGAGCGCCAGGGTCATGTAAGGTCAGATCAACTTATAAAGAAAATCCTAGTTAAGTTCAATATTCGCATAACGTTTAATTAGAAAAACTCACTGACTCAGTTGTTTAAATGTGTTTAGTTATGATTTCAGCGGAATTTGACTTTACTAAATTATTAAAACCGAAAGCTACTTGTCCTTTATCTATGAAACAAAGTGTTTGAATTGAATCACAGACAGAAAATATTGCTAAGCAAAGAAATTGTTTAGCAATTTAAAAAAAACTAAATCTTCTCACCTTTGCATCCAGAATTTGTATTTCTTAAATATTTTATTTGCATTTTTCAAAACAACTCTTTTTTACGACTTTATATTAGAGCCATTACAGATGAAAAAATATTTTTCTAGAAATGAAAAAAAAAACATGTATATTTCTGAGTTTGAAAAGTCAAAAATTTGCTAGAAAAAAAAATCTGAAACTTTTGAGACTAATCTCAGAAGTATTTGACAAGAAAATGTGGAAATTTCCAAGTTTTTTTTTTAGCAAAATTGCGACTTTTCAAACTCAGACACACATTTCAAAAATTTTTATTAAAAAAATGTCATTTTTGTGGGCGGTAACTTACTCCTTTTTTTCTATCTACAATAACCCAAGGACCTGGTCTTACTATCCACTGTTTATGACGGAAGAAGAAGAAAATAAAAGAAATATTTGGTCATAATAAAGTCTTCTGTTTTTGTTTGATATGGGTTTTACCTTCTTTGAAATAAACTAGTCTTTTTTGATAAAAAGCTGAAGAAGGAAAAAAAATGTTTTTCACCTTTTTCTCCTAATTTGTTGTGCCTTTATCTATTGTAATAATTAGCTAATTATTACCTCTGTTGGACAGTGGACCAAAATCTAAAAACTACGCCGCTACACAAGCTCATGTTCTAAATAAAATGAGCTAATTTCAAAAACCAAATGCAAAAAAAAAAAAAAGAAAAAAACTCCCTCGTTCTTCATCATTCATCCCTTGCTCCAGCTCGTCCCTGCCTCACCGTCATTATTGAGGTCCATTTGTCTGAAGATCTTGTCTGTCCTCTTCTCTGGCGTGGACTCATCCTCTGGCATCTTCATCACGGATGACACCATCTTGTAGATGGCCTGAAAGTGCAGAATGAAAGTGGAGGAGAAGAAAGACGGAGGAGGCGGTGGCAAGAGAGGAGAAAACAGAGTGAATTTAAGCCAGCAGGGAGCCATTACGGAGACTTAGCCAAGGCACAGCAGAGATGAAAAACAAGGGTCACTGGGTGCTAATAAACCTCCTCTGACTGCTACACGCTTGCAACAACGTTTGTAACTCCCGGGGCCTTGGCAACAATCAGAAGAATGCTTGTGCCATCATACCAGGAGGATTACATGAGCCACATGTGCAAGTATGAAGCGTACATCTGCGTCTGTGAAATGGCTGGGGGGGGGGTTACCAGAAGAGCTTCAGAGCATTGGTCTGATACATCTTTATCTGTTGACCGATACAAGCGCCTTCCCGTCCCCTGTTGGCATTAAATTAACCTCTGTACGGAAGCATGAAAGCCCAGAGTAAAAGCCGGGCTCGCAAAAGGATTTAGAATTAGTTTCTGTCGCCATTAATTCTCCACCTCCGGGAGGGATGGGGGCGTGAAACCGACCGTAGATCACATCTCGCAGCGTTTTCAGAGAGGACGAAAACACATGTTTAAGTACGAGATTTCCACAGAGAAAAATGAAAAAGGGAAAAACGTCGCTGAGCCTTGAATCTGTAGGGCGTTTGCAGCGTTCGCTGAACTTTGATAAATACGTTGTGCGACAACCACAACCTTCAATGGGTTTGGTGCTTTCCCACCAAGATGTCTGCCACATCTACGGTATAATACAATTCAGATACATAAATTATAAAGAATATATTTGTAAAACAACATCAAGAAGAAAGCATACAGCTACTGCTAAATTCTGAAGTGTTTCCTCTTTCAGAAATGTTGGGGACTACGTCGAAGTTTTATTGTCACTAGAAACGCAGCACAAAGACAGATAAGTAATGTGTAAATGTTAGCAAAGCTAGCTATATCAGTGCCAAAACTATTTACCCAAGAAATTTGTCAGTGTATTAGCTATACAGATTAAGTCAGCTACTTGCGTACAGCCTATTCTGAATGTTTTATGGAACTAGTTTTCGTTTCTTGTCAGCTGTTTGACACCTACCTTGGTGCGCAAGCTAACGTCACCTAATAGCATATCAAGGGTTGTGAGCAAATGCGGTGTTAACTTTGAGAGATTGAGGAGACAAAGAATGTGGTGACAACTTGGTCTTAAGTTGATTTTTTTTTCTCATGATAAACAATGATGAGACTAGCCACATGAAGCATAATTTTGAGTTACATCGACATTAGCTAATGTTAGCTGTGTCCAGCTCCCGACGTTAAAGCTACACACCGAGGTGGCTGTGGCTATTTTGGCTCTGAGTGCTTAATATCTAGGTGTTTTTATGGAAATGTGGATCGTTCAGATGAATTTGAGAAGAATTTTGATCATGTTTCATATTTTATTGCGTCATGTAATGTGAGTCTTGGCCTTGACTTGGTCTCCGCCCCTACAGGTCTTGGTTCAGGCTCTGTCTATTGTAGTCTTGGCTACAATACTAATCAATCACGGCAGGACTGCTCCCAAAATGTGACTGATAATTATCCTAATAAATTCCCCACTGCCTCACAATTTGGGATTATAGCAGGGATTTATTCTTGCCACCACTCATGTCAGACTAGTCAGAAATGACTTTCCCTCCATCAGGATCTGATTGATGTTGTCAAGTAATAAACAGTAAGCAAGAATCAAAGCATCCAGTCATGGTCTTAACAATACTGCTTGTCTTGTGTGTAGAAAAGAGTCTTGAAAGAAAAATAATGTTCCTTTAATATTGTTTAGTTCATATTTCTGTGGATACTTCAGTTGACCACACTGTGTCAGGTTAGGATGTTTAAAGTTAGTCCAAACAGATTTATGGGAGCATTTTCTCCTTCTGCTGGCACACAATTGCACAATGGCCCCTCTTCTCTCCTCTATGTATAACATAACCTCTATGAGCTCAGGGATAATCCCACTATTCTGCACACTCGGGGATAAACGCTGGTTAAATTTAACTTGTTAATCCAAGAGAACCATAAAACAGCCACACAGACTTACACACAACACACAGTAGTGATCCTCAGCTCGTTGTCTCAATGCATATCACTGAGTTACCATGGTGCTTCATGGTCTACCTGAAGGTTTCTGTAACAAGCACTCTGTTTCCTCTCTGCAATGAAGTACTTTGGTATGAAGGTTTAAAGAAATTAAAGCTGCAGCTACCAGTTAGAAAAATGGATTTAATGCAAAGATTTGCAAAACTAAGAGGACCACTTCAACTGTGAAGAAGAGAGTTGCAGGAGAGACTGGTGCAAGTATCGTGGAAATATTGAAGCAAGATTCCAAGACTTCAGCCTGGAAGTAAAAACTTGGGTACAAATAGGTGTTCTAAACAAACAATAACTAAAAGCACAGTGTGATATTATTGAGAGACTCCATGGAGTTTGCATGTTCTCCCTGTGCATGCGTGGGTTCTCTCCGGGTACTCCGGCTTCTTCCCACAGTCCAAAAATATAACTGTCAGGTTAATTGGTCTCCCTAAATTCTCCCTAGGTGTGAGCAAATGCATGCATGGTTGTTTGTCCTGTCTGTCTCTGTGTTGCCCTGCGATGGACTGGCGACCTGACCAAAGTGTACCCCGTCTCTCGGCCAAAACGTTGGCTGGAGATAGGCACCAGCACCCCTGCTGACCCCATTAGGGACAAATGAATGGATGTCCGGAAGAGTATACTACAATTCCAGCAAACTATTATGAAAAGCTAGTGGAAGGAGACCCACAAGGGTTAAGCGTTTAACTATCATGAGGACACCGGTGTCCTTGTGGACCGATCGACTTGGATTTAAGTGTTTTTGTATGACAGCTAAGGGGTTTTGATCCAAGTTACAGAGTTGAAGTATGTTTGAAAATAACTCTTGGTTATTATTCTGACTGATAGAAATAATTTTTGTAATACAACCTAAAACAGAAAAACGCTTTAAATCTATACAGATAAAATCTTATGTCTTTTTGTAAATGTCTGGTTTCAACTGTATTGTTTTTTCAAAATATGTATTTTGAGAAAACGACACAGAAAATAGCAAAAAATATCTGTAAAAATAATCTTTGTTTTGTGGACAGGATCTCGGATATTACAGTGGTCTTTGCTTGGAAGCTCATTTTATTTACCAAAAATGAATACCAAATGTAGCAAAGTAAAAAAAAAAAGTCACTATTTAAGTCTGATAATGACTCAGGAAAAAATGTGCCTTGAACCACAGAGATGACTTCAGATGACTGTAAAACATGTAACCGCTTCTTTAGATTTAGTGCGCCACCAGAAGAAAGCTTCTGGTGGCGCAACTGGGATAGTCCACAGCTGAGTGCATGAACCATGAATCACTCCTACTTCAAAACTTTGCTCACCTGAACAATCTCCAGCATCTCCTCACGGCTGATGTATCCGTTTCCATCCAGGTCGTACATACTGAAAGCCCATTTCAGCTTCTGCTCCAGCTTCCCCCGTGACGTGACGCTCAAGGCGATGATAAACTCCCGGAAGTCTATCGTCCCGTCGCCGTTGGTGTCGAAAGTCCGGAAGACGTGCTCGGCGAACTTGGAGGCATCTCCGTAGGGAAAGAAATTGGCATAGATCTTTTTGAACTCCTCCACATTCAATGTCCCGCTGGGGCAATCCTTCAAGAAACCCTGGAATAAAGAGATTAATACTTTATTTTAACTCTAAGTTCAGTACTTTTAACAGATATTCTACTGGATAGATAGAACTCAAAAATGCTTTTTGATGTAAGCAGTAAAAGTTTTATGAAATGTTAACGGACTGCAGTAGATCTGTTGGAAAGGAGCTTGGTCTTATACAGCTGAGGGCAAAAGCTATATCTTTTTTCAAAGAAGTAGACACATTTAATAAAGCCTGATTGTGCTGTAGAAGCAAAAGGAAGTAAAAGTCCCATCAGTCTTAGGCTTTGTTAGAGATGTTCTTTTAACAGACCTTGAAGGTAGAACCAAAGAGGTGATGAACTCGTCTCAAATTTGAAGCCAGGAATTAGGTTCTGGACATCATAAGAGAAATTCTCTCGTGTGAAGGCTGAGAGCTCCTGTGGCAGTGCAGTTAATCCATCTTTTTTATTGCCCAGTGTCTGGGAAATTTTCTGGGTCGTAAAAGAACACCGTTGTTTGCCCGAGCTTTTCCGGCCACAGGCTCCGATTTACAGCCCCATGAGCTTCCACTCCGAAAGAATACGACCTGGACACTTTTTCAGAAAAGTCAGAGTTCTTCAACATCCTGTTGAATAAGCGGTCATGTGAAAAAGCTGGTTTCTCTAACATCTTTTGACACAGTGGTATTTAGTAGCAAGGGTTTTTTTATTATTATTTTTTTAAGGTAGTGCTCAGACAGGAAAACGGGTTGTGAGAGAGGGGAAGACATGCGGCAAAGGTCAACGGGCTGGGACTTGAACCCAAAGAGCTGTCTGAGGCCTGCAGAAAGACAATTATAGCAGCTCATGAGTCTTGTAAGGGATTTCAAGAGATCTACAAGAATTTCAAAACAACTGCCAACATTCCTTGGTCTGACAAGTTCACTCTGAAAGCAGACCACTAAATGTTTGAAGAAACCTCCAAGAAATAACTCAAATGGCTGTTTTTACCTCTGGACCTTCTACAACTCACATGATAGAAATACTCTGAATAGCTGTTAGCTGACAGCTATTCAAACCAGCATTATGATACCATAGGAGCAAGGTAGTTTTACCATTACCAACCCATTGACACTAGTGATTATTCCACTATAACCTCCTTCCAAAAAACAAACCAAGCTAATGATCCTGCAGGTGTCTATAGCCCCTTCTCTACAGGTGTGGCTTTAACCAGTTCTTCCCCTGTCAGCCTCTGCCAGATTCATCTCCATTTGTTTGGGAGCAAACTGCATTCATTAACTGGCGAAGGGTCAGTTGATGAGCGAAGGCGATACCTGCAAACTCCTCGAACAACAACAACAACTCAAACACCATTTTCAATCTGCAACGAGACCGTAGCAGTTAGTGGTATGGGGAGCTACAAACCGATAATTCCACGGACAAACCTCAAGACCCAAACCCTTTTCACAGTTTTGATGGAAGAGTCCAAACAACGTCAACTGGAATGGGCAAGGTGCAGCAAACAAATACTGGCCGCTATCATTGGACCACTAATCCTGTGCGCTCATGTTCCCAAATTCCCACCCATGTACCTGCACATATTCACGCCCAAATAGTAAGATATACCCTAAGAATGGTTTTAGCCAACTTGGCTAAAACCAACCTGGCTAGACTGAGACTTGACACTGGAGAAGGGGCTTATAAGGACATTTAACTGATTTCTACTTTGCTATAACTTGATGATGATGATGATGTCCATCTAATAGTATACAAATTTTGATATGTTTTTGTATGTAATATGATAGGACCCTGAAATAATGCTTGACAGGAAATCTAATGTGTGGATAAAAGGAGATGACTGATGCAATCAACCTGGCTAGACTTGCACTTGGTCATTCCAAGGGTAAATCTAGAGGATGCTGCTCTGCCACTGACAGAGACAAATAAGTCAAGGCTGCCGCCAGATCGCTGATGAAACATGGCTCTTCAGAAAAAGCAAGGCCATCCGGGCACACTCCCTGTAGAAAACTCACTGCCTCTTCAACCATATATAATTTGTTACCAGGTCCGTTCAGTTTCTGTACTTTCCATACAATTTACTTTTTAAAAGACCAAAATCACTTGGTTTTCTGCCATGCCTTTATCATTTGTACTGTTTCTCACTCTGAATAGAGCTGATCATGTGAGAGAAGAATAGCTGGTTTGGATTTTAGATGACAGAAATTAGAGTTTAATTCAAACTTGATTCATTCGTTTTGAGCAGCGCTCGCTGCCCCTCCGGAGATCCTGGAAAGAGAAAACGGAAACCAGACTCTGGAGGGTGACTGTAACTAGTTTTGAACAGAGCGGAGTATTTATCATAAAATAATGCAATACTGGGGTTTTCCATCCAACCAGTTCCAGTACTAGTGAAGCTGGTCGTTTCCCTTTTCCTAAAGAATTAGGTTCCAGCATTGAAAAGACTCCAACTCAAAGAAAGAACTACTTTCATCAGGGGCTGGATATGAGAATATAGGGACTGACGACCGCTTCCAATTTTAGGAGTGTCATTTTTAAACCTTTTAGGTTTACAAAATTTAGGCAATACAAAAAAAACAAAAAACAATCATCTTTAGAGCTTTAGTGCTGGACTAACTTCAGCAGTCTTTTATCCTGGTACATGGTAAATGTAGGTCAGAGCACTGCTTGAAGCTGCACTCACAATCACTATTTTAAGCTGAATCTATAAGCAGCATTTTGGGCCTGTGTTCATAAACACCGGCAGGTCTTCTGTGATAATAACTCATGTTTTAAACCGTGTGTGGAACTCCGGTTTGCTAAAGAAACCAGAATCTAAAGAGTCATCATCAACATGCTTGAATAGTGCTATAAAAGAAGGTAAAGGTGATAGTAAGACAGTTGCCTGTAAGAACAAAAAGGCAAATCCATTTAAACTGTTTCTCTATGCAGAAATTCCAAATACAACAGAGCTAGACTCAAAGATTTAGTGAAAAAGAGTTTCAAGTCTCCAAGACGACTATGATACTTCAAACATCAATACAATGCATAAATTCATTGCAAGGGTCTTTGCAATTACTATTATTTTCAGATATTGCGGCACTAGTGGCCTTTATTGACAATAATCAAACAGGAAATGGTCAGAGATAGAAGGGGAGGAGACAAGCAACAAAGGTCCCAAGGTTGGGAATCAAACCCCAGACAACTACTCTGACTTAAAGCCTATGTACACAGTGCACTCACTCTATAGCGACACAATTCACTACACCCATGATACCATCATTAGTACAGGGTGTACAAGACATCACCATGGTTTTAAACTCTCTTTCATTTACAAAATGGGAGGTTTGTACATGTCTACCATGATTAACATGGTGTTGGTATCATCATCATATGGTGGGTGATGCTTTTCTTTAGCAGGGACATGAAAACTGGTCATGACTGATTAGAAAAAAGGGAAATGATCTAAATACAGAACAGTCCAAGAAGAAAACCAAACCAAGCCTGCAGCAGCTCCTTGCTGGTGACCCAGTGTCATGGCCATGCGTACCTTGTACCACTCCTGCAGCTCGTGGTCGGAGAACTCCGTGTTCTCCCGGAGGTCCTGCAACATCTCGGGCCGCAGCTTGCTGTTCTGTTTCCCCATGGCTACGGGACAGTTTTTGTTGTCCTTTCACTTGACGACAACGGTGTCTTGTCGCAGAAGCCAGGCCGTGTTCCTCACCTGCTGGGCAGAAGTAGGGAAACAGGAGGTCAAGAGTCGCAAACACGAGGAACAGATGAAGAAATTTGTGTGATAAATTAGTAAGCAAGCATAGTTGGAGATGGTTTTAACCCTCTTGCAAACTTAACACAATGGCAGGGGTAAAAGCGTACGTGGGGTCACAGCTACGCGGCTACTGGGGTCAAATGAAACCCATCACTTAAGACCGCAGGAGGGTTAAAAATAGGCTCTTATAGATTAAGAATGGAAGAAAATATGTATTTCTGCTCCATTAAAGCACAGTCACGAATCAAACACTGCTGTTCTGTCTACTGTAATGAAATCAAAGCAAGCCTTGTTACAGGAAAACGTCCCAATCCTCCATGACACACGATATTATGCAAGTCAGCAAGTGTTGAAGCACTGCCTGGCCGGCACAAAACATTAAATAATCCCGCAGCCACTGACGTCAGGCACAAGCCCGCTGATCACATTTGGACAGGGTTTATCCGGCCAGCTGAGTTTGGGAAATCAGCTGTCTGCCGCGAGCGCTGCTGTGTTCACGTCTCTTAATCCTTATCTCAGCACAACCTGTCGGACAAAATGCGATTTCAGTGATTTAATTATGCAACGACACCGCTAAACATAATGTCTTTTTTTTTTTTTTTCTCTCATGATGACGGAGTGAAAATTTCAGATGTATTTCACTGCAAATTCAGTTCTGGGTTTATTTTAATCAGAGTGCAATGAGGGATGTCTTACAAGCCCAAATCAAGTTGTTTTGTGAAAGAGTCAGAACAGAAAGTTTGTTTTTGTTTTGTTTTTATGTAAACCTTTTACGCTTTTCCATGTGAGAATTTCTAGAAATGTCATCTACTTGAGAAAAATGGTGCAAACCCTTTAAAATGAGTTTACTGCATATCTGCTAACAGAGGACAGGATTCAAATGAGGAGCAAAAACTAGAAGAGATGGATGGATGGACGGACGGACGGACGGACGGACGGACGGACGGATGGATGGATGGATGGGGAATATATTGTAGTAAAAAAAAGTCTGCTCTAATTTTCCTCCATACGTTTGAACCAATGGAAATGACTCCAGACTTCTCCAGACTGCACCGGGTCCCTGGATGTTGGAAGAAGAGTCAAAGAGCATGTGCAACACATAAGGGCTGCAGTGTGGGCGGTAACAGTGTTTACTGATGCCTGGCGAGCGCTTCGTGCGCACAAAGAAACAAACCCACACGTCCCTCGCCTCTTCGCTCGGCTAATAAAATTAGACTCATATTAAATGGCTCATCCCGGAGGCATTACAGTTAAACTCAGGTGCTCTGACAGGACTGCCAGCAGCCCGTTTCTAGGCTGTTGCAGGCAGAACTGTCACCAACTGTTGGATCCAATCCTTCTAACTGCATTAATTCTTAATGGCTTGGAAACAACAAGTAGGTGTTAGAAACAATACTCAAGAGATTTTGGTCTAGTCTAATCACTGGTGGAACCTACAGATGAATAGAATGTAATGCCAATCTACGGCCTGCTGCTCTCCAATTGGTAGAATGGGCAAGGGCAATTAAGTCAAACACATGAGTAACTGCCTTTCCTTTGACGACCCAATTGGACAATTTGACATTTGAGAAATAAATTTGCTTAATGGAAACACGGCAATGTCAAAATAATTCACGTTTTTTTGATAAAATGTTTTGGCGCTAGATTGAGGTGTTTTTTTTCACTGTATCAAAATTGGTTTATTTCACAAAACTGCAATGGAAAACCTTTTTGCACATCACACAAGTCACATGATCAACAATCAAAAGTTGCCGCTGGTGCGAACCACGAAGAAGAAGAGAACAGGAAGTAGCAGCACTATGCTTCTTACTGACTTATTGCAGGAACAAATTTATTCCCGTGTGATTTTAATAGCGAATCTTAGTTAATAGAAACGCCACAGTTGCAAAATTGTGTTCTTTCAACATTAGCGTGGTGTTGACAAAGTTTTATGTACATTTGTAATAAAAATGCGGCTAGTGACAAGATTATATGTAAGATTACTTGATTCACAAAACTTTATTAACCTATTCAACGTTTTTGTTGTTAGCAGACAATAGAAAGGCTAGAGTGATATCCTGTCACAAAAATGTTTAAAGGGTTAAGAAAGATGTGAAACTGTTTTTTGTTTTCCTGTAATGGTAAGTTGTTTCTCCACCATAGGCACATTTAGCAGCACATACATGAGTTCGATTGACATCGCTAAGACCCTCCTTCTGGCTCTGATTGGTTGTATCTGAACAAGATGTGTATTTCTGTTGATGACAGCAGAACCACAGGAAGGAAGCAGAAGAGATGCATCAATTAATCAGCCATTCATTGATTGAAAACATTTTTATATATTTTTAATCAGAACTATCACAGCGTTTAATGTTGAGTTAATATTTTTTAACATGAAGATACCATGAACTTCCCCTTTTCAAACCACTAGCTCATTCTTCAACCTTTACATCTAAAATCGCCTTTTGTTTGCTTCTCTTGTCTATGTCATCTTTTTCCCACGTTAAATAGAAACCCCTGTAGCAGATTTAACAGAGCTCAAAAGACAGATTTTCAGAACGAAACAGAGTGTGAAGTGACGGACAGACTGCCAGAAGTCCACAAACTAAAACCACACAACAAAATCCTGTTCAAACACAGCGACCTTTTCAATGGACTCGCCCTGTTTTGATATTGTTTTTTTTTAATCTTTCTTAAACTAGCTTTGACCTATGGAAGCTCCGAGTCTGGCAATCACAGCACGCGCTCAGCAGCATCCTGCGGCATAAAACATTAATCCATCTTCCCCCGTCTGAGTGCCCTGTTGTTGGTGTTCTGTCCTGCTGTAAGTCGACCCAAAAGCAGACTCCGTGAACATCTGTCACGGCGTTCCACAGCTGCCGCTAAGCAGGTCGGCGACCTCTCGGCTGATGATTCTCGCGCAGAGGAGAAAAAAGGAGAAAGAGACGGAAAAGAGGGGAGAAACCGGACGTACGTACGGACAACGTGAGAACAAAAGATCATGGAACGGGTGAGGACAGTAAAGGTGGGAGTAAATCATTTCCACCAGAGAGAGATGGTGCAAAGTTGCGGTTTAGCTTGGACATTTTAAAACCATCGTGACACGGCTTTTCAAATACGATAGCAAGTTTTCATTTCAGTTCTAAAACAGTCAGTAAAGTAATCAGCTAGAATTGCAGCATTCGTTCCCTTTGACCTTTCAAACATTTTTTATGTCACAACAACAAACTTGTAAGTATTTTAATCAGAATTTCATGTAATAAACCATGGAGAGCTATGTACAATAGTAAAGTAAAAGGATGTTTCTCTTCACAGTGTCAGGGTCGCTAGCAGAGCCTCAGAAATGTGGACAAATGTATTATTTTTTTAATTATAAATTTTAAATTACAGTTTTTTAAAAAAATCCAATCTGTTTTCCAATCACAATTATACAACACATGTTAAAATAACTTACTGAAATGTCAGCCGCCATGCTCATCTTTCTGATTGGCTGCCTGTTGGATTGATGAAGCTGCATCGCTTCTTAAGCTAACTAGCTAGCATAGCAAGTGAAAAATGATCAAAACTGACACGTTTCATGCAAGAAAAAAAACATGTGAACCATTGAGATGATAAGGTCATTTATTATAGACATCAGATTAATAAAGTTATAATATTAATCTTATGTCTATTTTTTTTTTATATAAATTTTATATAGCCAGTGGTTATAATTGTATTTGCTAATACAACTATAGCTTATTCGTTATCCAACAAATGAGCTATTTCCCCTTGGAGATCAATAAAGTAAATTCTATTCTGTATATTACGTGTTAGTCCAATTTTCTACCAAAGAACTCATGGCCAATTAAAATCAGAAGACATGTGGCAGTATTTGTGCTAAACGAATGAAATAATTATTAAAAAGTGAAGAAAAGTAAGAAGAAATAAAAAACACTAAAAGTCTTGCAACCCAAAGGTTGTGGGTTTGAGTCCAGCTTTTTTCTGTCACATGTCAATGTGCTCACGGGCAAGGCACTTGACCTCATACACTAATTCCCAATCTGGGAATCGGTGTATAAATAGGGGTGTGCTTGTGAGTGCAGCGGGGTGAATGTGGCAGTAGTGTAAAGTGGTTTGAGTGGCCGGTACGACCAGGAAAGAGCTACATAAACTCAGTCCATTTACCTTTTCAGTCGTGGGCCACAAGTCTGGCTTTTATGCTAGAGTGGCAAGAAAAAAAGCCCTAAAAAGTTCTGCTCACATCTCTTCACAAGCCGTGCCTGGGCCACTGCAAACGTGTGGAGGACGCTACTCTGAGTACATGAGGCATGTGCAACATTAACGATGGAAAAGGTTTTAAGATGATTTGTAATCATCTTAAAATTTGTAATCTCATTTTGTTGCATCACAGAAACCCCAGATTTTAAGCGTTGTAGTTTTAGCAAAGCTAAACTACAACCCTAGTTGTAGTTGTAGTTGCCACGCTTCCGAATATTGAGCAACTAAAGTCGCAGCAAGACGGATGTTCAAGACATTTCATTGCTGGCGAAAATGTCCTGGCCCCTCTCGTTAATACCCACCTCATTCGACCAGGCGCTTCTCTCTTTGCGGTGGGGGACGATTGTTTACAGCGTACAAAGTTTCTGCTAAGCTTCCTAGCGTAGCCCCTCAATCGAGCGGTCGTGTTACATACGCCACGGCCAAACGTTAGCGACTTGGTAAAACCAGATCTCATTGTTTAAATCTTCAGTGCAATTGTTTCTCACTAGCAAAGGTTCCAAACTTTCTGTACGAAGCAAACATAGAACAAGAAATGGCATGTAATGCAAAATTCTCACTGCTGGATCTCCACCTAAAGAACTTTTCTTATTCAATTTTGAAAGGTTTTTAATATATTGAAGAAACGGACTTATTATCAAAGAAAATGAAGAGGAGTTTAAAAATGTATGTGTACCTTTTCTTGAATCACAATAGCGCATAATCCAACGAAAGTTTACAGGCTGTACCTTTTTTTTGTAATCGTCTCCATTTGTTTACCTAGATAGGGGAAAACCACATTGAAAATGTGAAAAGTATTTCACCAATTAATGGTGAGATTCAGGATAACTGACATGACAAGTATTAGTAAATCTTAATGCATTGACAAAAAAAACCTTTACCAGTTTACTTTTTTACTTTCGCTTCAAGTCACCAACTTTATAATTAGATTTCATTTTATTTTTTGGATGAAGCCACTTTATTGCCAGGGAAACCTCCAGAGATGCCTAAAGCCCGACAGTGGACACGAAAAGTAATTTAGTTCCTGGAGTTGCATAAGCTGCTCCTTAAGGAGGACTGAAGCAGGTTTCATTGAAAGCCGTTCAGGCCGCTGAGTGAAATCCTCCCACATTCAGCTGAAGTCATTTTTCTGGGCAATAGAATAACATTAAGCATATTGACTAACTGTGACGAGAGAGGCACTGCCATTGTTGAAGAAGTGGATGACTGTGGCTGGGCCAATATCAGATTTTTAATAATAAAAGAAGGGGGAAAAAAAAGTCTGCTATGGAGCATCATTCCAGCTTAGGTTGTAATATCTTGAAGAAAGAAAGCTACACTGTAAAACAAAACATTCTTTTTAATAAAAACTTCAAGTGAACAGAACTTCTCATCAACATGTTGTTTGTACTCATCTAAAACAAGCAGTGTGAACTTTTGAATAGTAATAATATTAAAAAAAGCTTGATAAGTTAATGTATTTCAGTTGAGGAAATGTTTAAATCAAGTAACTTTACTTTTATATTAGTAGTTTCAAGGTTTAAAAAATTGCCTTGGGGATTATCTACATATACAAAGAACATAAGTGTGGCTCTGTCTAAAATATTCATTTCAGACTAATGAGGCTAAAATATTGTTCACGTCAATAAATATATTAAAGGCAAATATAATTGCTGCAACTTGCGTTAAAAACACAATAAAATCTATTAATTAATTAGTTAATAGTTATTCATAAAGAGTTTAAAATAATCATTAAAGTCACCAAAGGTTTTGTCATTTATTTTGGGTAAAAATACTGTTTATTTGCCGCACGTTTGTTTGAAACGTACATCTAAAAATAATAATAATAATTTCACAACCTACATTTTTGTGTTGTCAATCTTGTATATTCTTTTATTTCATTTGTTGATGTAAACCGATCATATATGTGAGGGCGGGACCTAAATGAGGCAGGTGAAAGGTCAGTGTATGATTACAACTGACTAAAAACGACCAAACTTATTGAGTTGTTTAAAGTTGAGATGAACAGACTGCATATACTAACATTTCAAATTATTGAAAACTTTCTTTCTTTTCTTTTTTTTTGAGGCAATGAGTTTGAATACATTTTTTAGAACAAAGTCCACTTATTGCGTTTTGCAGCGTACAGAACTGGGGATTGAAGAGGCAGGCCTATAAAAAGTGGTAGAGAAGGTAAGTCAAAAGTCCAGTTTAAGACTTTGGAAAGCCGCTCCCTGTCAGATGTTTAATGTGTTCATAGGAGGATGAAACGCTGCCTTCACTTCTCCTGCCAGCAGCTCAGGCAGAACGGAGAAGCAGAGACGAAAAGAAGGGAAAGAAAAAGCTGAAAAAGACGGCCAGCGGTGGGAGGGGGTCTGGAAGCGGTACGCATGGCTGGAGCAAAGCACCAAGCACTCGTCCAAGCAAACTAGCGGGAGCTATCGATCCTTTTTTTTTTTATTTGCAGTGTTTTCAACCTGTTGTCCCCTGTCGCTCTGTAAGGCCGGCATGTTGAGAGCCCACCTGAGACGAAGGGCAGCTCATGAGTTTCATCCCTTTTTATTTCCATTTCTTTCTTCCACCCCCATCTCTCTCTCCCTCACAGTTTCCTGTCATTTTTTTTTTTTTTTTTTGGCCAAAGATTTGCTTTTGTTCCCTTCGTAGCTTCCTGATGACCTGCTGATTGTCCCCGTCAAGCGGGACAGGACGGATGGCCGCTGGTTGTCTGCCTTGTCTCACTCTGAGTGCACTCAGAGAGGATTTGTTGAAGATTTCATGACCTTTTCAGGTCCTCTTCTGCGTATCTGGCCCCGTTCTGCGGCTCGCTGATACGCTTGTTGCTGCCACCTCTGCAGTTAGATGAAATCTTCCTCCGCTTTGTTCTGTTACACTCTCACCGACTGGGTCACACAAAGAAGCCTTCGTGAAAGAGAAAGCATTGGGGCTGGAGCAAACGGACTTAACAGTCCACACGACAGGTCGCTACACGGTGCCAGATGGCAATTTTTCTACATTTACCTTCAACGAAAAGTAGATCATAAATTTAACATTTTGTAAGCAAATTTGATTAATGGAAACCTCCCAATTTCTAAATTTCAAGAGTTCGGGAGCTGGTGAGGTGTCTTTTTTTTTTTTTTTTGGCAAAACTGCTATCGGTACACTTTTTTTTTTGTATCACACAAGTCACGTGATTGCCACTTGCCACTTGCGCAGACCGCAATGAAGACAACAGGAAGTAGTTGGACGATTATGGTGCTGCATGTTTTATAATGTCTTGTAGGGCAGCGGCTTAAATATGTCAGCAGAAACCACCAAGATGTCATAATTGTTCTTTGGTTACAGCAGTTGTAGTAGTAGTTTGTCCTTTAATGAACACCGTACTTTGGCTTCTGCTACCATGAGCTGGCAGGATTTCAATTGGTGTTAGCTTATGATTGTAAAGTAAGATACAATGATCTCTAGCTCCTCACTATAGCCAATTATTTTGCATTGAGTATTTATTTTTTTATTTATGCAGTTAGTGAGATGTTGGTTCATCTCACTCAGACCGTCTTACAAATATCAGCTGTAAGCTTTGCTGGTACTTCCCGGGTTGCATGAACGTTTGTGATTCAGTCAATTATGACAAATCAGTCAATTATGCTTCACAATAATTACAACATCATAGATGTGTGATAAAATGAGACATAAATTAAGTTTGATTAATAAATATGTAGAAAATAATATGAATAAAAACAGACATGCACTTAATTTCAGCTGCAGCAATTTCCCAAAAACTGGAATCAATTACTATTTTTTAAAAACTCCAATCTGTCTAATAAGATACTGTTGGTAGTAGATAAAATAATAAACAAAGATATAAAAAGTCTTTAACCTCATTCAGAGACAGTTGTTGCCTCAAAAACTGACTAGAGATGAACCATTCAGTGGTCAGAATATTTAAAATCTTGGGTTAGATTTTAATCTTTTAAATGTCAGTCTCTGTACAAACTATTAAAATCATTGGAATTTGAAGTGCGTACCTTTATGATGCTTAATTAAAAATACCCACATACTTTGTTGATGACACCAACTAGCTGAGGGAGTCTGAATGATCTCCTTTTCAAAGAAACTGCACAAATAATTAAAGAAAAAAAAAAGATGACAGTGCCTTCTAAACTTTGATTTCCCATCTAAATAGAATCTGCATTCACTGTGACACAATTAGGATGTTTTTTTAGTCGGCGACTCTTCTGTAAACGGGACACAGTGTGATGGAGAACAAATACCAGCTAGCTGTTTTGTTCTTTTTTTTTTACTTTAAAAGGAAAAAGCTAAAGTGTTTTACTGCTAAAACACCTCAGCTTTTTCTTTCCTGTTTCTGTCAGAACTGCCGGTTTTTTGTGCATTTTGCCATAAAAAATGGAAAAGGAATAAATGTGAAGGAATAAAACTTTTGTTAAAAAAAAAAACTGAACTCAACAGAAGGCGTCTCTTGTCTGATTTCCTCTTTTCACACCCGATGAGCAACGAAACTGTTTGCTGTAGGCAATAAAAGGACAAATGGCATTCTCCAAACCTCGTTAGTCTTGCTTGTTAAATTCCAGTTTGAGGTTTGAGTGGCAGACTGGGTCCTATGCAGAAAGAGAAGTGACATGAAAAATAACTGAATATTTCAGATGATCAAAAATAATTTAACGTCAGGCAAAAATAATCTGAGTAAACACAAACGGCGAGTGTAATTTTGTTTATTGTTGTTAAAGAAGAAATACCCAAACCACATGGCTTTTGTCCAGTTTTATTAGCCAGGCCTTGGCCAGAATAGAATCAGTCTGACAATATAAAATAGACTTAATTATGTCAATTGACCACAAATCTTGCCCCAGTATAAAGCAATTCAAGAAAAGTTGCAAAGACGAAGAGCACATATGGGATCGATGGGAGACGGGCTCCTGTCTTTGGACCTAAAGAAGAATGATCTAGAGCAGTGGTGCCCAAAGTCGGTTCTGGAGGGCCGACTCGTTAGAAGGCCTAAGAAGAACATTGACTTGCTGAAAACGTTGTTATATGCAGGATGCCGACCCTAAGGACCCACTTTGGGCACCCCTGACCCAAAGTGAGTCATTACAGTGAGAAACCAGCAAACAGACCTGATATCTGGGTGGAGTGATGGACTCGGACTTGAACCATCAGTCACATAAAGACAATTACAAAGTTGGCCTTCTATCACCTGAAAACCCTTTCCAGGATTAAATGACCAATGTTCTAGCAAGATCTAGATAAACTCATCCATGCGTTTATCTTTAGTCACATTGATTACTGCAGCAGCATCTTCACAGGTTTGCTGAAACACTGAGTGCCTTTAAATCAAGACTAAAAACCCAACTGCTTAGTGCTGCCTTTAATAGTAACTGGACCATTAATCAACATTATCGATGTGGTGATTGATGATTTTAACAATGGCTCTTGACAAAATGCAATGTCCATTATTGGTTTTCGCAACTGTTGACCGTAAGATGCGTTGGTTTTTTATGTTTTTACAATGCAGAGCACTTTTTACTGCTATGGTGCTGAAATGTGCTCTACACATAAACTTGATTGATTGACTGCCAAAGTAAAAACCACTGCCAGGCAGCCTTTTAATGGCGATACTAATTAATTTTAGACCTGAAGCTTAAGCACATGTAGTTATGAAGCAGGACAATGCTCCAAAGGACACCACCAAGGTCATATCTAAAGGACTTAAAAATAAAAAACAAAGAACATTTCAGAGTGGTCACTGAACATCTTCAAACACCCAACAATATGGCCTAGAGACAAGAAGGATGGACCAAAAAAGACTCACATACAGTTATTGCTTCTGCAATAACTGTATGTGTTGATCAGCACAGCCATTCCAACAAGTTTCAGTTTAGGCAGTAATTACTTTTTCACATGTAGAAACATTTTCTTTTTGTTTTTCTTTTTTAGTATTGACATAAATGATGTTAGTTAGATTTTTTCAGCTAGCAGACAGATTTTTTTTTTCTTACAGAAAATGTAGCCTTAGGAGAAATTGTCATATTTTTTACATTCTCGATTCGTCCTTTCTGGTCAATAAGAATCAATTCATCAACGGGAAATGATGAAGAACAGTGACTGAGAAAACACAAGGAAATGAAGGACGGAGACAGGAGGGAAGACAGATGAAGGCAAGAGAGAGTTAGCGAAAGAAAAGACATTAATGGAGGGGATAAAAATAAGAACGAGGGCGGGTCCTTAGTGTGGCGCTCTCCTCTGGTGCACAGAGGGTCTTCGGAGCAAATCCAAATCCTGATAGTAACTTAAATAGCTACTAAATAAAAAGCCATTCATTACCCATCGCATAAATCTGTGCAAGCACAGTCTGTTTGATGTGCAATCTTCTTTCTTGCAGTCAAAGTAGTGAACATAAAAAAAAATAAAAGAGGAAAGAGGAGAATAATATTATGGGGCAACAAAAGTAGAGGCATAAAAAAAATCCGCGGAAGTCACTTATGGCATAGAAAGGAGAGCATCTACACCCTGTTCATCATTACATGAATGATAGAAAAGTCATAAGGGTCATTTATCTCTTGAGAAATGAATGCACCAGAAAAACTTGCAAACCAATTCTCCCAGAAACCTGCTTAGCAGTCGGGAAGAAGACTAGTTTACGATGAACGATGTCTGCTTTGGTAGAAATCTGATGAGTTTCCACGGTAAAGCCCAAGATGATTCCTTTATCGTCATTTTTCTCATCATTCCACTGCATGACTTTGCAAAAAAAAAAAAAAAAAAATTTAGCCCTTGAGAAAAACGTTTAAACTATTGCTTTTTTTGTTTTTTTTAGGTTGTGAATGCAGGGATCAGCATTCACAGCACCCAAACTTTGCCATTTGAAACTGGCTTCTTCGTGCCTGCAGTTAATTAAAAAAGTGTGATTTTTATCACTGAGCCCCACACAGTAACAGACAATAAGACAAAATTCTTACCAGGATTAGATTTTTCTTTTCTCCACAATAAGTGATAAATGATACCATAAGGGCTCAAATCTAATTTCAGATAAGACAATAAGGTGATGGCTGGATGGTGACCGACAAGTTAATGCCCCAAAAATTACAATAATAATGATTAAAAAAACCGCTATTCGTTAAGGTTTAACTAACGTTGATTTGTGTTTCTGTCTGATAACAATAAAGGAATATTAGATTACATATCGAAACTCAGAATTACTATTTCCATTTCATTTATATGGAGCTAACAACATGCACTGTGACAGTTTTAAATGTACATTATAGACTAGTCTTTCAACTATTTAATTTTCTGCTGGATTTAAAACTACTACTGCTTTGAGAGAAATAGCCAGAACATTGTGTTCTCTTACAGTACCGAGAATGAAAAACTGGAATTGGTCAAAACTGGGATTAGCAGGTCAGACCTCAAAGAAAATTGGAAATTGGTTCAGTATATCTCTTTAAACGTAAGTAGAAATGCTGCTTGATATTGGTTTGTTTAGGTTTAAAAAAGAAATCTCTTTTGGGGTCTATTATTTACGCATAAAAATTTCATGAAGACCTCTTTTTGAGATGAGGCCAGACTTTGCAAACAGCACATTCATTTTTGGACAATTCTGTGTCCATAAAGGACCCCGCAGCCAAAACATAAATGTCCTCCACTGAGGAGCCTTGAAGATTTCAAGCTCCCCATTTTCATTCACTCTTTTTGATCCGCAGCAACTCTCCGCTGATCAGTGTTTTGCTCGGAACTCATCAGAATGCATGAGGACCTTTTGCTACGAGCAAAGAAAAAAAAAAAACAAGCTGAGGAACACAAGGTTTCTTTGTTACATAAACACAGCAAAGCTTTCCAAGCTGGAACAGTGTCCAGCTTTCAGATGAAGAAAATCTCTAAACTTTCCCATTTCGTAGTGATGATATAGATTTTAGCAAAATCATCAAATAAATCAAATGTGCACAGGACTAAAAAATGTACTGTGGAAAGGAAGCAGTTGACTCACAGATGGCAGAACATGCTCCTTCATCATTTTCTGCTAAAGAGAAGAATTATTGGATTTATCAATTATAACAAAAAGTAACCATGAGGAAGCAAAGCAGCCTCAGATCAACTCATTAAAACAACCATGGTTTAATGTTGATATAAGGTTGTTTTTCTCAAGTGCTGTAAAAAAAAAAATATATATATATATATATATATATATAAAAATTTAGGTTAATTTAAAATTGGAAGACAGCAAGGAAAAGGGAAACAAAAACAGAGAGAAGGATAAAGAGCTTCCAAGATAACACCTAGAAGTCTGCTTCTACCCCTGCAGACAAGGAGAAATAAAACGGAGCTGAGAGACCACAGCAACAACAACATATCATTTATAACATCTCTAAAACGTACATGTTACTAATACAAGATACATTGAGTGACAACCGCAGCCCAATTATATATATATAGTGTGCATCTATAAATGGCTGAATCCAAACACCTGTGGGTGTGGGTGAGCATGCTTGTGTATATAAGGTTTCTTCCAGCCAACAGGCATCAGGAGTGATGGCTGTCAAGTTAAGTGTGGTGCTCATGTTTTGTGAGCACTAAACCCTGGAAACCGAGAACCACCATTGCTTTGGCATGTGGGCAGAGGCACAAGCAACTGGCGGGGAGTTTGACGGGGGGAACATAGGCCCCGCATTTGGTGGGAGCCCTGAGATGATCCAGGAGGGGGGGGGAGGCCCAAGACCTAACCTGACAGATAAATAGACACACACAGTCACATGTTCCTACAGTCCTACACACATGGACACTCACACCCGTAAACCTGGCATAAATAGACGAAAATGGACCGCCTACGCACTATCACACCCCCTGTACACACTTTACTCCCAGGTCCAGGAAGCCCAGCCTCTGGATCCAGTAGGTGCTCCCTGACATGTCCTAGACCCCCCAAAGACCAACGACCTTGGACCTGGACTCCATCCAAAGATGGAGCCAAAAGAAAGTCCACATAGTCCAAACAAGCCAGCCGACTGGAGTTACCACCGGGACATAACAGTCTCAATCTTTCAATAAACTCCAATCCCAACTCCATAAACTTCCCACCCCACATGATTTCCCCAATCAGCCAAGCCCAACCATGACACCAGCACATCCCACATCCCCACCACACAGTGGACCACCGCAAGCACCACACACAGAGATCATTGTTTCTTAGGAAACGTGAGACAGCCCTTTGTGTTCTTAATGGTTTTCACCTTGGCACTCTTCCACAGACCTCATTTTTTGCCCAGTCTCTTTTTTTTATTATTGCTTGGACCATGATCTCTAATCTTATGTGAGGCAGGCCTTTAGATGTTATGTATTATTTCCAGACCTCCTGCATGGGAAACTGATGTGCTCTTGGAGTAATTTTAGTAGGTCGGTCACTCCTGGAAGGATTCACCGCTGATTCCCATGAATAATTTGTGATTAATGCGTCTTGCTGTGGTTTACTGGAGTCTTAAAGCCTTATAAATGGGTGATAACCCTCTACAGACAAACAGATCTCAACGTCGGTCACCTCTCCATGAATTTCTTTACATCAGAGCACGGTGTGTATGAAAAATTGACCAACATATTCAACATGTATTGATTAACTTGATAATGGCACTCATCAAAATGCAATGTTTGTCACTGATTTCTCAATTGCTGACTGTAAGTTTTTATGATACATATAGCACTTGCACTTGCCTTGTTGCTGAAATGTGCTATATAAATAGCATTGATTGATTGCCTATAGATTAGTTAGCCTACTTCCTGATTACAGACAGCTTTTGTTTTAATGAGTAATTGATTCTACAGGTCTAGCTGTAACTATGCCAAAAACGTGGTAAATCATTCATGATTTAACAAGGGCACAAGTATATTCTCATATACGACCAGGATGGCTTGGATAGCTTTTTTTCCCCTCCTAAATGAATGAAATAAATGCTTGAAATCTGCACTTTTTGTTTACTGACGCTGCCGTTGTCGGGCATTAAAAGTTGCTGATTGATGTAAAACAACAAAAGCAGAAGAAATGTGGGAAATCTATCTTTTCACAGCCCTGTCTTTGTCAGGATCCGAGAATGAACGATCACTCTTTCCTCGCATGCCAGCCATGAGCACAGGGGGATATCTTGTATATAATATTCATCTAACATTTTTCAAGAGGCGGACTTGTGGAAAGCCGTCTTTGAGCTGCACCTCATGAAATATTTACAGTGGGAAGCTCATCTCCCTGGTCGCTAACACCAAATTCAACGTGCTGTGGCAGGCGCGCATTCATTAACCGGTAGTAGCTGCTCCTCTCTCCGTGCGCTGGAGACGCCGTATGCAAATGCTGAACTACACCGGACATGTGCATGTAGTATTGGAACAAGAATTCAAGATGTGAGGGATCTGAATGAAAGAAAAGTCACGTAGGACCAAGCCTGTAAAGTCTGTAAATGCTCTGCTGTTCCCACTTCCGACACCAAACGAGACCCAGAAAGTCCTCTAAATGCATCTCCTTGCTGTTTACGCCAGCGATTTGTGAAAGAGCGCCTTAATAGAGAACGATGAGTGCTCGCAAACAGGAAAGTGCAGGAAGCTTTAACAGCCTTACGGCTTTTTCATTTATTTATTTATTTTTTGTATTGTTTTTGCTTTGTTCGATGTAATGGCTTAGATTCGGCCGCATTATAATAACTCAAATAGTTCTTAATGAGTGCAGGGATCCAAGCGTTTGGTGAAGTGCGGCAGGCTCTCTCTGAGCTCTTGGTTTCGGAAAGACCTGCGTTCGGCTCAAGTTCTGTTCGCTCGCAGCAGGGGAGGAAGGGCGCTCCGGAGAGCATCTTGACTGTAGCGCGCCATGTGTCTGTGTGGGAAGAGACTGGAGGAGTCCGGGAACTGATTCCCTCCAAAGGGAATTAAAGCCTGATGCAGATTGTAATATTCACAGGGTTATAGTTTGGGCCACAAATGCAGAGGATTTTGGGAAAGGAGATGTTAAACCAGAGATTAAGCAAAACTAGAGAAGCATTGATGGATAATTAATGCCACTTTTTCCTCTTCCTCCCCCCTCGTCCTTTTCCCCTCCCTCTGTGTTTGTTTCAGTATCTGCTCTGTGCAGCTCTATGACCTTTAGCGAGTGTGTAATTCTATCACATGGAGGATAATGGTATATGAAAATCCATACGGTTTGCTGCATGCTGTGCAAACTGCAGACACAAGGCTCAGCTGCTGCTGCTGCTGCTGACGGGCTGAATCGTGACGCCCCTCACCCATCCTGCCGGACACACTATTATACCGGCATCAACCACGCTCCCATGAGAAGTCCATACAGCCACAGGTTTGCTCTTCTTTCTGCTGGAGATAGATTGACCTCAGCAGCTAAGCCTAGCCCTGTGGAATATTTAAGACATTACTCCATTATAAGTGGGCTCATTGTCAAGAAGACTGGCCCTGATTAAAAATCTTTCCCTGAGCAAAGCTTGCACATTCTGAATGGAAGGAGGCCTTGCAAAAGTATTTTCACATTTCAATAAACTTGTTTTTTATTGGGGTTTTATGGGACAGCAGTTCTGCGAAGGTCGCAGAGGTTTGTGGGGGAACTTCAGTGAACAAACGTCAATGTGAAGGCCAAATAAGTAACTATTTTAGTTACTTTCAGCAGCTGCTAACAACAACGCTCCACCACTCATGGAAATGACATTGATCTTTGCCAATACTTAACTGTAAGCTATTTTATAATGGCAACATCAACAATGAGCCTCCACTCATAAGGTTGAACTGAAGGAGAGATTGTTTAATGGTTACTATAGCACAAAAAAAACTTTAGTAATTTGTGCATGTTCCAGTGTCTGGAAAACTATAAATAGGAGTTTAGACCCCCTCCCTCCCCCCGCCCCAGCCTCCAGGTTCTGTGTTACGGCCCTGTGTTTGGTGTCAGAGCGCAGCTCAGATCTCCTCCTGCGACTCCACAACTCAGATGGCTGCACAGATTTGTGACACTTATCTTAATATTAATTATAATGGCGTTTAGTTGCACAAGTTTACGGACTCGTTCATTCGTGGCTGTTTTCACGTTTATTGCGATGTTCATATTAGTTTCGATGTTTGCAGCTCAACGTGATTCAGAGGTAATATATTAACTTGACATTAACAAAGACACAGCAGGACGGATCATCAGGATGGACAGGGAGAGCCTGACTGAAACTAACTGGATGTCAGACAGATTCTGGGTTTTATGTCTGCTTATTTGCAAGCCCAAAAAGTGCAACCCTTGATTCATTATATCTGCAAGCGACTTTAGTAGAAAACAAGCCCAAAGCTGCTTATAATAATCGAACTTGGCGACAGAAACTAAAAACAGTTCCTGTTTTTCCAGCAACAAAATGCGAATCTGCCTCTTCCCTCCGTTGTTTATGTTTCTGTCGCTGCTGATGCTGTCGCATAGAAACGGTTACACTCCTCAAGACACGTAGAGGAAATAAAATTAAATAACAAAAGAAAATAGTAACGCAAAGTGATTTCGATAAGTAACTGTAGTCTGACTACTGGATTTGAAATAGCAACGCGTTAGATTACTGTTACTGAAAAATGTGGTCCGACGTTAGTAATGCGTTGCTAAGTAAAGCGTTACCGATATCACTGGTCGCCTGTTAATCACAGTTCAACACAGGGATAGACGGACATACACACAAACCCATACCTTGGGGGAACTTGGAGAGACAAATTGACCTAACAGTCATGGTTTAGGAATGTTGGAGGAAGTCGGAGAGACAGTGCCAATGCACGAGGAGAACATGGCAAACTCCATGGAGAAAGACCCCTGACCAGGATGTGAAACCAGGACATACATGCTACTACCAACCACGCCACTGTTCAGGCTCTGTCTCCTTCCTTAGAACCTAAACTACTGGACACCTTTGACAATTAAATTACAGAATGTGATTACCCCTGTGGCAGGGTATTCATGTGGACTCACTAAGGACGCAGTAAGACTAACACTACTGGAAACTGCAGTTTTAAAAACAGCATTCTGTTTTTAAAACTGTGTTTTATAGCTACTGCGCTATAAAACACAGCGCAGTAGCCATTGTGTTTTATATAAATAAAACACAATGGCTACTGCGCTGTCGTTCAAGCAAATCTATGGCGTCCACTGATTCCCCATGGGGGCCTCAACAGCAGCTATTTCTGCCGCTGAGGTGAAGGAGAATACTGATACAGTTTCTATACTTTGCAGCCATCGATCTGCTGACACACAACACCCGTTTTCCCAATCCTGTCATTAGCCCTGCTTTTTTCCCCTCTTCCTCCCGTCTCCATCTATCCATCCACCTTCCTTCCTCCCTGAACCAGTCTCGATGTCGATTTGTCATTTCTAAAAGCCACTGATCTTTGCTAAATGCCTTGGGCCAAACTCGCTGCTGCCTGAGCTCCCTTGGTATCGCTGTTCTAGATCTTTTCGTCCTACTCGCGCCAGCCGGACCACCAGAACGCCGAAGCGTGGCCTTTCCAGTACCATTTTTATTCACTCCACAGCAGTGGGTTTATATGCTCTGTGTTGTGTCGGGGAGAAGTTGCGTACCCTTGTTTCACTATTGTCAAAAGCGAGCAAAGACATTTAAAACTGCTTTAAATTTAAATTCCACAAAAAAAACTTTCCTGCATTGAGACAAACGTCTATGACTCTCTGGGCAGAAAAGCTTGTAAGTGTAAGTGATATTCGAAGGGCAAGTTAAAGAGGACACTCAATCAAACCTCTCTCCTTTCAGCCTGCCGCCAGTGTCACATTGCACGGGAAGTGAATTATCCCACAGGCCTGGAGACCTTAAAGGGTTACTGCACTCCATTTCAGCTCTGCAAGGGCTCTGGAAAAGGGGGACATCCCTTTACTGAACGAGGCCTCCTGAGCGAAGGGCTTTCTAGGCACCAGAGCAAATTTTAGCTCGTGTCCCAGAACAGCAAACGGCACAAGGGGGGCAAGAACCCCAAGGACACGGTGGCAGCCATGTGCAGGACTCAAAATGAAGATGGTAATTATGCTGTCAGCATCAACTTCCTTCTCTTGTTGCTGGAGGCAATTAGTGGCTTATTTAGGTCAAGGATTGTTCTGTGACGGGAGCGGAGAAAAGAAAGACAGCGGCGCATGTGGATGGCGCAGCATTCGGCAAGATGCGGCACTTCCCGTGTTGTACTTTGAAATAAATCTGATTTGGGCTGAACGACGATGCTATCCCAGATTCTGTTGTCACGGCTACCAACATTTGTACTTGACATTGTCAGAAAGAATACACTTAAAAAATCACAAACCTTTGTTTTCTACTCTGCTCTCAGGTTTCTAATAAGGATTTATCAACAATATCACATGAAGACATATGAGGAAATTAATCTGGATAAGAATCATGTTGCTAAAATTCAACACGTTGTAAAAATTGTTGCATATAGACCTTATGTCGTTTTGTGCGGTGTACCACAGGGGTCTGTGTTTGGACCACAACAATGTATGATTTACATTAATGTTAAATGGACTTCACATTTGGTCAATATAAAGATAACACAAACATCTTTGACTTCAGTAAGAAATCTATTTCAGAAATATGGCTAAAATGGGATTTAATAAGGGAAAAAATAATTGTATTTTTATGGTAACCCATCCAAATGGAAGCCATTAGGGGAACAAGTGCATGAAATTAACATGACAGTTTGGCAGTAGCTGAAGACATTTGCTGTATATTTCATTTTCATCATCTTTAAGAGCTACATTAAGTTTAAATTTGCAGACAACCAGAAGAAGTTTCTTTTCTTTACAATGTGAATCTTTTACACAATGTTAAGCTTTGGAAAAGATGGAATTAAAGCAAAACTCCAGATCGCCGACACCGACGTTAATCAGTCAGGAAGGAGGCACGAAGCCATTTCTAGGCATACCTGTGTTTTATTTATTTCTTATTTTAATTGTTTCCAATGAGTTTGCGATGAAACAATTATCCACAAATAAGCCAAATGGTACAGGGTGGCCTTCGTGCCACAGTAGAAGTAGAAAGTGACCGACTGGGTGGTGCCGATGAGGGGGAGGCAGATGGGTGAGGCAGAACGTTTTCCAGCTGCTTGCTGGCACAAACACTCCCTCAAGGTTATGACTCCTCTTCCAGTTATTATCCTTGCCCTCGTGCTTTTCCACTTCATTTCCCCCACTCATCAGTTGCATCTCTTTTTTTATTCGCGTTTTTTTTTTGCTAATGATCAAACCAAGCAACCCCTGGCTGTCAATCTCATTTTCCCTGCTGTATGTGCGTCTTGGCCGTATTCCACCCTGCACCCGACATATGGTGATCACACCTCCGTCTGAAATGGGTGACACATGAAAGAGAAGGAAACGACTGAATCAAAGGGAGAAATCTCTCTGCTTCTGGCAGTTCTTAGACTCGCAGAGCGTGTGCCGTATTGCTTCGTTTCATCCCAAGATCCAGCGCTTTGCAGTCGTTAGCATGTAGCTTGAGCCTTATGTTTGTTGTGTTGTACGCAGAGGTTTTTATGAGTTTTATTAAGATTGTGTGTCAAAGAACTAAAAGGAAAAAGGTGTGTTTCTGGAATAAGAAAAAGTTAGAAGTTTCTATTTTTAAGAAACTTTTCAGATTTCTTCAAAATAAAAATCTGAAAAGTTAGTAAATTCCTTTTTTGTCTTGTCACTCTGAAGTGTTAAACTAATGTTAGTCATATTCAACACATTAGAACATGCGTTCTGATGAGTCTCATTTATCAGATTAAAATAAGTTTTGAAAACTGACAACCTTTAGGCAGGTATTAAGCTTACTTCTCATTAAACCCACATTTCTATTTAATTTTTATTCTTCTGGTGTAATATTATAATGTTCACACCTTCATGAACTACATGCAGAAAATCATCATGGTTGACAGAAATAAAGGCTTTCAAACATCCATCTGTGTATAATTACTCTATAATGTGTTTCACAGTGATAAAGTTTCTGAAATGCTTTTAGTAGGCCAGTAAATTTGTAAATGTATGATTATTTGTATTTTAAGTTGAGGGATGGAACCATCAAACCTTGGAATACTGTTTTGAGCTGATTCCAATGAAGGAGAATCACTTGTCTGATTTTTATTTATAAAGTATTTGATCAAAACAAGACTTTCTTTTCTCTCCACTTTACACTTAGGCTAAGTGCTAGTTTGTTTTATTTTCTCACATGTAGTCCTAATAAAATACCTTTTAATTAATTTGGTTGTAAGGTTAAAAAAAAAGCATCTGTATGAATACTGTTGCAATACTTGCCGCATGTCTTTAGATCAAATCCTGTTATCGTTACAAAATGCAAAGCTGCCCAGAGCAGCAGATCCACAAATCCCCTCGGTGTGTCACACTTGGTGATTACGTCAATTTGGACTTTTGATCGGCATTCCCACGTAGCAGAAATGCCGTGTGTCCAGAAGGGGCGGGGTGAGGAGAAAGCTGCCGTCAGAAAGTCATGATTTTAAAATAAAGCTAAGAACACTGCTTACATAAAGAGGACTTAGCCTCATCTTCGTGTTCTCACAAGCCGGATCGCCACCGCTCGTTCCGCAGAACCTCTCCGGATCAGCGCATGTGCACGCGTGCGCTCCCTTGGCTCAGGCGAAGAGGCTTTGGGAACAAATGACGAACAGTGAAACTACCCCCTGGCTTTTGTCACGGAGACTCAGCCAACTCAGCCAGAATTTCCCCTTCGCCATCTCCCCGTGTCGAGCTGACGGAGGAGCGATGGAGATATCCCACAATGCAGCGCTGTGGCTTGCGTCGCGGTGGAAGATTTTGCTCTGGGGCTCTGATGCAGAGGTCACACACTCGAGCAGCTCTTTGTCTTTTGCTCTCAGGCTCTCTTTTTCTGCCTCTTGACGTTATTTCTGTTCGCACATCGGTCCGCTGTTACTGAGCATAACGTCACCTCCTCACAGGTTAGCGCCTGCTCTTGCTCTCCTGTTTTCACTGTGAGGGCATTTCCACTGAGTGTTTGATAAAACTCTACTGTGTCTTAGTAAGAAGTTCTTTATGACCAAAACCTCTGCTATATGAACCAAACACAACAGTCAGTCCTTTACAATATTGTGTTTATTTTGCGATTTTTAACTGAACACAACGGAGGTTGATTAACTAATTTAATAATTTGATCCACTGATACCCTGTCAGAGTTGCTGTGTGCATCGCCTTTTGTTTTGTTTTTTTTAGCTAAACTGAAACGCATCGAATTCTGCAGCACATCCACATGTTAAGGTTGTCAAAGTCAAGCTAGCATAACGTAGTACAAGTGACCAACTTCTCCCTCTATCGCTATTTTTCCTTTTAGTTTTTTAAAAACTCTTCACTGACTTGTGAAATGTGATACCTTTACTATCTAGATATTGTGATGTTGTCAGTTGGTGTCAAAGCCCTGAGATCTTTTCACACGTACATTTGAGGTTTAGCGTGTTATGTTGACAACTTGACAGCTAAAACCAATGGTAGTCATCATCAGCGAGACGTTTTTTTTGTGAACAAAATATTGTCATGACAACATTTAACAATATCACAATCAAAAGGTTCCTAAAATTGTGCATCGCTATTTATTGGTAAAAAAAAAAAAAAAGAACCAAATTCACGGATGGATGTATCCGCTGTTGATTTAGCCATTGATTATAGTCAATTAACGTTCATTTCATTTGGACATTTTTTTAAATTTCTTGGTACTTATTGCACCTGCTCCATTGTTTCTTATGCTTTACACTAACTAATATAAAAGAATCACAGCTTTTCCCCACAGCCGTTATCTGTGAGTAGAATACAGCTGGAAACCACCGGACTCCCTGACTTTAGTGTTTTAAGCATTTACCAAATGCATTCTACATGGAAAGAGCAAACTCTTCCCTGGTTAAAAACACAGAACTGTTATATAAATACTAAACCGCAAAGAAGCTTTGTTGAATTGAAGGAGTCAGCTAATTGCTTACATTTCTGTGTAGGTGATCATTCTTTCAGCTCCTGACATTTTGAGCACAGTTAAAGTGCTTTCCTCAATCTGTATTTGAAAGGTACAAAATGCAATTTCTGATCACAATTAAGGAAGCTGGCCCACTATTAACACTTCACTTGTCTTCTGCTCCTTAGAAATGAAGGCAAAACTTTACATGCAAACACTTTGGGTTGAAAAATATTTACACACCCGCTGTTACCTCTTTGCCAGCATTTTCGCAAAGTACTATTTTCTTAAAGAACCAGATTTCTAAGAAAACGCACTTGGCTAATATGCTAAACCACATGACCCCATGTTAAACGGTGTGAACTGTAGGGTCACCACTGGAAAAAAGATTCTGCAGAGTTATGTAAAAGCACATGTTGCATTTCAAATGACGAGCTACTTTCCATTTGCCTTCCCTTTTCTTTCTCCTTCTACCAACACATAGATGCCAAAAGTCTTCAGTCTGGCTCTTTGGTCTCAACTGACCTTTTTCTTTTTTGAAGGACATGTTTGTTTACAGAGACTTCATAATTCATTTTGTTTGTTGTTTCTGTTGCTTTGTTTATCTATTTTGGATATTTAAAATGTCTCCCAGTTCTGGAGTTAAATGCTCATTAGTATTTAAAGCTCATTGATATTTGAGAATGTGTTCATATTACTTTAAAATTGTCTCAAAGCAACAATATTATCATTTATGGCGATAACTTCTGGGACAATTTATCGTCAAATAAGTTAATACAAATCCTAATTTTCTTTGTCTTTGTTAGAATCCCCCAATGAAATTTTGAGTCGAGAGACGTTGCAGCTTTCACATTTATGCAAATACACAGAGCGATTATAAAATCCTAAAAACTGTCCAATTACACTTCACATGAATGCTTTAAGAAATTAAACTCCGTCATTATCCTTTTGTTTTAATTGCAGTTGTTCAGCTCCGATCGATACGAAAAACATAAAGTCGTCGATCACATCCCACTGCTGAGGCTCTCAATCAGGATGCATGAAAGAAGCTGGAGAGCCATATTTACAGTTTGGCTTTCAATGAAAGAAAGAAAGGAAAGAAAAAAAAATCTCTTTCACAAGCAAGGCCAAAGCGCAGAAGCGTTGTTGCACTTCACGTTGCAAGAGTGTCACGCTGCGACCTGAGAGGCAGACGGCACATTCACTGCAATTGAGCAAAACTCCGCTGCTCTTTTTGCTCGTGGCTCGGCAGGGGGAGAAAAAAAAAAGAAAAAGAAGAAGGTTGCGCCGTGCGATTGCAGCAGCGGGCCAGAGAAATGAGTCTGCAGTCATTAAGGCTGCTTGTAAATGCATCCGAGCCAGCCGGCGCCAGATCGATTTTGCTATTTCTGATTGGCCCTCTGTTATTACCCTGAGAGGGTGACAGCGCGGGGAGTGGCTGGGAGGAGCGGGGAGTAGGCAGGGGAGGCAAAACGGACTCTAATTGATGCTGTCACTGATTTCATTTTTTTTCTACCACCTGGAACATTCTGTCTGTTCTTCCTCAATCTTTAGATGGATACAGACATAAAGAAATGTGAGAACAGCATCCATTTGGGATGTATATGTCACAGTTGGGGGATGTTGTGGATATTTATTATGCACATTAGCAAAGTTGAAGGATAGTGATTGATGGAGAAGGAAAGTATAATGAGCATTTTTTATTTTTTTTCACCCTTTACCTTTTATACGTCTTAATAAAATCCAGCCTAACTACCCTCAGGCTGTCTGGTCGACTCAGTTTGATTGAAGACCAAAATTTCAAATGACCCAAACTCTTTGAAAAACCTGCTTCCCTCCTCGCCGGTGGCAAAGGAAATGACACAAAAACCTCTGAAAAAGCAACGAGCGCAACTTCCTTCACAAAAACGGAGTGGCATCAGAGTTTAGCGGTTGTAGAATTTCTCTTTTGTCGTTGGCTAAAGGCGACGAACCATTTATTCCTCTAGAGCTAGACAAAATGTAAATTTCGAGTTAACTTTTAACGTGTTGGGGAAAGGGGAAGAAAATGCAAATTAGCAGTGTTTCTGATTATATAATCAGTAAAATTCCCAAATTTCCAGGGATATATATGTATTTATATATACATACCGTAATTTCCGGACTATAAGCCGCGACTTTGGTCTCACACTTTCAGCCCTGCGGCTTATACAATGATGTGGCTTATTTATGCATTTTTTCTAACGGCCACCAGGGGAGCTCGAGCAGAAAAGGTAAGAGTGAGACAGGTGGAATATATGTGTAGAGGAAGACGCAAGTTTAATGTAACGTAACACGTCTCCTTGCTCAGGAGGAAGATGAAGACGGCTCTCAGTGACTTTTACCAGTATGTTTTTTTT
>CAEFZY010012470.1:0-22196 GCA_903066815.1 Brachyrhaphis roseni
ACCCGGGTTCGATTCCCGGCTCCGACCACACCACATTTCGTTGCTTGTACTTGTGACAGTGCAATGACAATAAAGTTCAATTATTATTATTATTAAGTGTGTACTCTCCAAGCAACCCTATCACAATGCTCTATTAGGGAGCCATGCTCACTTTCCCCCAGTCTGCTTGCGTTTTCAAGCTACCCATATCTGTTTAACTTTATGCTCATAAGCACCATTGATGGTTGCCGAGCACGTCTGGCTGTTTACTGCTTGAACTAAATGCTCCCTGTTGGAGGATATAGGTTTTTGTGGGTGAGGAGAAACTCATCCGCCCAACTCGTTTACTCCCACAAACTAACCAACATTTCTGTCAATGATGATCTATGTAGCACATATACTACCGACATCCTTCTTGTGTCGCCATTATGTGGGAACCCATTCAGTCAACATATTTCCATTAAAAGCACTTTTTTGGAAGCAAAACAATCCACTTGAATTTTAAAGATGAGTTCTTTAAAATTCAATAAAAAGGCAAAATAAAACAGTCTTTTTTTGAGGAAGACTATGTGTAGACTTTTTAATTAAATCTGACACAAAAAAACAATTTGATCAAGTCAGCTCAAATTGTGTGCCTTTGTGCACATTACTGTCTTTAAAATTGGGTTAGTCTTGTGAACTTAAATTCTCTTGATCACTTGGGATTCAGATTGTTTATGAATTTTCATCTACAGTTCATGCTTTTTTTTGTCTTTTGTTGAGGAGCTTTTTTGAACCAGTTACTGTATAACACTAGTAATGAGAGAGACAGTAAAGGGTTTGTGATGGGCTTTTTCCTCAGGGGTTAAGTGTCCCCCTCCGTTCCCTCTAAGGCCATCCCTGCTCAGGAAGAGAGGCCTGTGAATAAATGCCACCCTTGTCCTCTCGTAATGGAACAGCTTGGCCCTATGAGACCTCTGCTGGTCCAAGCATCTGCCTGTCCCCTCTTCCCCCAAAGTTGTCCTGTGGGACCCTGCCTTCCTGTCACATCTGCCTGTAAGCAGTAACTCAATTAGTTGAGGAATTTCTTTCTAATGAATAAAAATTCAAGACTGGCCTATCATTTTTCAAAACCACAATAGAAAGCCTGTCAGCTCGAACATGTTGCTGATTTATTCTGTAATTGTGTGAAAAGTTGCTTCCTACGCGCTGTGCGTGACAACTGCATTATGAGCATGATCCTCATTGACATTCTTGAGCCTCCCTGTGTGGATGGGATAATAATGAGTTTGGCAGTGGCCTTAATTTAATCATGCCGGTAAAAGAGGTGCACATGTGGCACATCTGCTCGTGCTCTGCCATGTTTCGCCGTGCCCTCAGACGAGATGGCATCTGGTGCCAGCAGTGGCTTGTTCCTTTTTTATCAGCCCTTTCATAAAGGCACATTCCTCAATCTAAAGGCTGTGTAGCGTCGCACAAAGGGGTTTGTTTTCCAGAGATTTGCCTGTGACTTCTCTGCGGCAATCAAATGCGCTCACGTGGGTCTTCATCCTCGTGAATGCTAAAACTGGTTGCACAGGTCAGTCTTTATTTTGTGTTTGCGTGTGTTTAACTTTATCTGAGGAATACAAAGTGAAGGCTTGACTGCTTTGTTTAGCACCTGTGGAGGATTATAGGTCAGTAACGACTGCCAACTAATTTCTTGTGATAATTCAAATCTGGAACAAACATAGTCTCATTCAGTTTATTTGATTTTCTGAACTAAAGTGTGCCACTGTACTAAAGACGCAAGATTTGTTTTTATTAATTTTTTTTTCTTTACTTCTAAGCAAACTGGAGATTTTTTGTTCTTTCTTTTTGTACTCTCAACTTCTTGCCAGTAGACCTCTTGCCCAGTTTTGGTAACAGAAAGAAGGTTGTACACAAACTTTAAAATGGGGCTAAATTAATTATGAAGGTTTATCTATATAAGCAGATAATCACTGGCTGTAGGTTTTGAACTAGTTTTGAACTGTTGGCTCATGTGGCATTTATATACAATATGTCCACTCCCCAGAGTCAAACCAAGCACAGGAGCTCCAAGCAAATTTATGCACACCCACTGCTAAGTGGACAAGCTGTAGTAAAATTAAAATGACTGATCTTCTTTAATCTAGAGCTAATAAGCATCCACACCTGTGGGTTAATCTGCGTGAGGGCTTGGCCGTGTTTGTGTGTTCCTGGATCCAAGACATTTGTCTCACCCAGTATTGGCGCTTTCGCGAAGCAGAACATGCAGCCGAGCTCATGTTTGTCTCTGGTATTTAGGTTTAGATGTTCTTGTTAGGAATGCACCAGTCAGAATCTTTCTTTGCATTTTTGATTACACATTTTAAAAAAGCCTGACCAACTTATACTGATTATTGTTTATTCTATTTTCTCTGTGTTGAATAATTTTTTTCTTATCCATTTCTGCTGTGAACAGCCATTACAAGCATAGGTGATGTCACAGTGTATGAAAGAGCAGACACTGAAAGACACAGTCTCACTGTTTATGCAAAGACAAAATGTGCATGGAGTTCATTTAAGTTGTCTTTAGCATCTGTTGGTTATTAGTGCAGTTAGGATAGCTGGTAAAACAGCGGTTTCTGTGTGGGTTCCCTGAAGCAGTAATTTTCAAACTTTTTCCACATGGGCCAAATCACCAAAGCTTGACAGAATGCTCAAGTTTGCTACTAAGTAGCAGTTACTAGCAAGTACTAAGTTACTATCAAATTAAACTGCATCCTAAAATGTGATCTATTAATAAACATACATAGTTTATTCATATTTTTTAATTTGTCCACGTACACCTACTGCCTGTGCTGGTTGTCCAAATCTGTGCCATTCTTGATTTCGACCTGGTAATTCTGCACACACTTATTCCAAGGGCCACACGTGGACCCCTTTCTGCACTTCAGATTGCCCTGCTCATTTCTTAACTCTGAGATTATAGAAAGAGTGTCAAAATCCAGCTTGATAATAGACGGAGGTTGAAAGCGCAAAAGAATCGGAGCACTTTTATTGTGCTGATTATAGCCTTCCTGCTATTGGGTGAAAATCTCATTCTTGTGTACATCAACTGAAAGGCAATCACTAATATAGAAATTGGCTTATTTTGAGTCTTCTTCTCAGTTGCAAACATCACCTTGAAGAGGGTGATGTTAAGGAAGGTGTATTCACTAGGTTTGTTTTGAGTTGATTTTTGATTGTTATGGATTCATTCCAGACATATCCCCATCACTGTTTCAAGCAAATACACACAAACACTAGGATGAATCTATACATGTAAACATACATACACACATACTCATATGCACCTTCACTCGACTGAGCACATATAAAAACAGAATGCACACAAGAATAACTCCATAAGATAAGTATATACCCAGTATGAACACATCTATCCATACATACATACACACAACAATATACATAACCCAAAAGTCCCACTTAATGTGTCTGAAAAGGTGTAGCAAGAAGTAAGAAGGTTTCTGTTCAAGTTCACAATATTGTGATGCTGAGAAAGTGTTGAATATAACAATTTAACTATAACTTAAACAGATTTTTAGGCTTTCCTTTACACTGTGAATTTGTCTTTACCTGTTAGATTTGACAACTCAGACTTTGAAAATAAAGTTGTGCTATATGTTGGATATGTTCTTTCTGAAAACTATGCAATGTTAAAGAACATTTAACATTTGACTGTACAGAAATATTAATAGGAGTGGGCAAAATACTAATCACCCGAAAGTCTTGTTTTTACTGGGCTTTGATTTGAGACCACATAGAACAAAACTTAGCATTAGATGGTTTTCTGGCGGCTTCATCCACCATAGAAGTTCTACCTTGGATGTTAACTTTCAACATTCACTTATTTCAGGCTTTTCTTTCTGAATGTCTTAGTTCTTAAAAGGCAAAACAGATTATGGATTGCACACTAAGCCAAGATTAGCACATAAAGAGAGGGTTGATTTAGCAAAAATGCCCCCAACATGCACTCCTGAATGTGTACTCACCAGGAAACATCAATCCAGAACACTTAACTGGGTCTGACTTGTTAAATATGGAGGAAGAAAAGCTAATAGTAGCTCCTTTTGTTCTTTGCTAACCTTGACCACAAACCAACCAGACGGGCCCAGGCTGGTCTAAGCTTCACTAATGCATTTAAAGCACCATCATGGTGTCTTCCTGTCAGGTTGTCATGGTTATAAGCTTAAGCAGACGTGTAATGAATAAACTGCGGTGAGTGACATTAACCTGCTTGTTGGATATATTTTCATTTCCCGTCTATTAATCATACCAAGGTCTACTGCTTGTGTTGTAAGTCGATCAGAGTGACCTGAGTGATGCATGCCATGTTTGGCCTGACTGTGATCTACAATTTGGCCTTTAATAGGCCATAAAAGTTGAACGGCTGCCAGTTTTACAGCTAGTTTAGCATGAACATATGGCTCAGCTTGGCTTAGGGAGAGGACGTTTGCTCTCTGAGTCTGAATCACACGCTGGTAATTCATCAGCTCTGTCACTGCCAACACATTTGGGGGGAAGAGGGTCTTTCCTTGAACTGGGTAGAGTGGGCACCCTGTGAAGGGGAGGCTGCAGGAGCAAACTCCCATTTGGCGTCAGTGCTCCTCAAGAATGCAGAGAGGGATTAATGCATGCCTTCGGCAGTGATGGATGGAGCTTGGTGATCCCCCCGCCACGCAGACATACACTCACAGAGCATATGGATGGAGACTATCGGGCCCTATCCTGCTGCTGAATGTACCAGCTTTGCAGGTACGTTTGTATGTCTGCTGAGACGGAGCCAGGGTTTGGTTGTTTGCCCCAGATAGAGCTGTACTTAACCAGCAGACTGAGCTTCTACCATCCCAGGTCACCTTTGGGACACTTTTAGTGCTTCACTTTGTAACTTTTATATATTTTAAATCGACCTCTTCCCCCTCAATGCATTTCTCTTTCCAAACGCATCCGGTGATCAATGTTTCTGACAGATTTGTACCTGTTTCCAAATCAACGTAAAAGCTCTGCTGCCGCTGTGTGACGTTCAGCAGCAGACTGTTTGATTTCTTCTTGTTTTGCAGTGGTCAATGATCTCTGATGGATCACCTCAGCTAGTGATCGGCGTGTCTCACAAGAATGCCGCAGTAAACTATGGCGAATGTTGCTACGATAATGAATGAGTGAGATGTGGGTGGAGACCATTAATCACTCACACCATGTAGCGTGAGACCGATTATCCTGCAGAACACAAAGGACAGCAGCAGTCAATTCCAGTAGGACCAATAGAGCATGTTAATGGGTTTAATGCAGATGTTGCATGCTCCAACGAGCGCAATGTAAATCATGCTTTAACTCAGCAAAAAAAAGTTAGTTTGGTAAAGTTTCTGCCTTATTTATGACATAGATTAGGACTGCCCTTCCTGAAGGGTATCTGTTATACTTTCTCCTTATTTCTTGGCCTCAAAGACACTTCTTTTCCTCTGCCTCTTATCATGTGTGAGATAATTGAGAATCACTCCTCTCCCTTTGAACGAGCAAACTGCCATGCTTTGTCCCATCATCCTTGAGCATTCCTCTGCCCCCTTAACCTTCAGGTCTCTTATCTGACCATGTGACTGGGCACATATTTGCACCGTCTGCCATTCATTCCATCACTTGTCCTCTTATCATCCAGGAATTTTCTGTATAACCCTGCCGGATGAAATCTGGAACTCTCATACATTTACAGAGCTGATTTTCAGGGATTTGCGCTGCAGGAAAGATGTTTAGACGTGAGAAGTGCTGCATCTTTGGAAGTGCATCAAGTCCTTTGTTGTTCCTTGACCTGTCAAATCCCTAAAATTAACTTCATCTGTCATTAAACTGTTAAAGAAATTGATGAAGAGCACAATTGTAAATGTAGTCATCCAGCTCACTAGGTGTTTTACACTGCACCTTCTCTCTTTTGGGTCTTTTGCTCATTACTGAGTCAGACAAGTAAAAGAAAAGAGAACTTTTCTACATTTTGTCACATTACAACCACACACTTAAAAACTAATAGTTTTTAAAAAAAATAAAACATGCGTTTGTATTTAGTTTGCCTCAAGCCATAAAGGATACAAAGAAACATTGTTGTGGTGCCCTGGCGAGTTGAAAATGAACACATGAAGCACTCTGTTTGGAGAAAAACTAATGCAGCACATCATCTTGTACTGCACTATAACTGCAGGGAAGTATGGTAGTGGCAGCATTGGGCTGTTCTTAGATGCTTTATCTAATATAAGAATTTTACAAAGAATAAGGAAATATTTCAATTTTTAGATGAATGATGACAAAATGAAACATGCTATAATTGGTTCTAAATATTATTGATTATGGTGCGACTAAATACCATGTCACACTTTTTAGAGGTTTATTCATAAAATATTTTGAAAAACCATGTGTTTAACTAATTTGTCTCAACCTTCCACTTGTGCTTCACTGTATTGATCTATTAAATAAAATCCAACTAAAATGTATTTTATGTTTGTGGTTGTAACATAATCCAGGGCAAACAAAAGCAAACTAATCTAGTGAAATGAAAACTGTTGCAAGGCATTTTGCGCTTGACTTGAAGCAGCAGATGGACAGCGACACCCCCTTGAGGACATCTCGAGTCATTGTCTCTTGTAAACAACGCCTTCAGAAGAGGTTACTGCCTCATGTCTCATTCTGAATTATTACACTACAACCTGCACCCAGTTCATTTACAGTCCGCATGCAAGGAAGCATCTTTCTAAAAGTAAAAGCTGAATTCGATCCATCATGGGCTGACTTGTTTGAAGAGATGTGCCGATTTCACAATTTATGTCATACTGCTGTTGATGAAACATTAGGAGATGATAACGTTTTAATCATGTTAGAAAAGCCAACCAAAAATACTTGGAATCCTTCACATGATGCATCTCACTAGTTAAATTGTCAAAGATCGGATTGGGATAGATTCTAGGGTGCAGCCCAGTGTGAAACAAAAGTTTTGACCTTTCACCCTGATTCAAAGCATCCCAGCTTAAGTAAATTCCATCTGTCTGTCTCTCTCTTTCTCTCACCTCCCACATCCCCCATCCTGCTAATTTTAAATGCTTCTTCAGACGCATTGAACTTTTTTCAAACCATTCTTCTTATTGCGACACTCTACTAATTGCCGCTAATATTAAGCAATTAAGATGCATTTATTTGTTTCCGAGGGATATTTTGTTCACAAATTGCTGCCCATCGGCGTCCCCAGCAAGCAACAGTAATCAATGGCATCAGACTGTAAACGGCCCCCAGCTACGAATGTGGCTCCATCATGCCGTTTATGAGGAAGCGGTTGAAATATTAGTGAGCCGACTAAAGAGTCATATTTCTCTCTCCCACTATTCTGCCCCAATGCTCTTCCTGTGCCCCATCTGTCAGGCCGCTCCCATGAGCGAGTGCTGCTTCAATATGAGTTTTTCATCAGAGATAGATTATCACAGGCGATCAGCCTGAGATTAAATGCAACGTGATGAATGTGTTTTGCATAAAAGAAATGATTTACTCAAAAGGTTAAGATGTCTGCAACACCACATTAAAGGGATGGATGCCTTACTGTAGTTATTAAAATCAGATGAGGCGCTGCACAGTCCCTAAACAGGCTGCATCTACATGCATCTACAAGCTTAGAATCAGCTGGAATGAAAAAGATGAATATTTGTTTGGTTTGGCCCAAAAAGATGCACTGAATACGTGGTTGGTCTCCGGTATTGATAACGCTTCGACCTTCCAAATCCCAACTTTGATTTCCTTAATACGACCAGGATTTTAAATATTTCTCTCTGATCTTTCTCCCATGAGGAGTTCTTAATTATTAATATGCGGAACAGAGGGGAGGATAGGATTTTACCATTTTGAAATTTAAAAAATAATATGTAGTTGACTTTTTATTTAGCTTGGCATGAGTAGTGATCGTAGAAAGACAAAGTATTGTTTCTATCTCTATAGAAATTATAGATTACTTTAAGTCTGAGGTAAAAGTTTAACAGCATTTTAAAATCAATTTTTTCCATGACATGTTGAAAACTCAGTAATAAAACAGATCACCTATGATGTCTTGCTGTCAGCCTTCCTGTTATTGGCTAAAAAGTCTTGCTCTCTTACTCTTTTGCAGCCATTCAGTTTCTTTTTAAATAGCTTCTTGCATAAGTTCCTCTGGCTTCATTTTAAACACATATTGTTCGTAGTTTTTATTTTGAGTATTCTTCATGCAATATCAGAAATATAAAGAGTGTTGTTGTTAACAAGACTGGTTAGCTTCTGATCAGCCGAACAGCCGTAACTTGGTGTTGAGACCAATCTGGTTGGAAATTGGCAGTTTCCTCGGCACATCTCTATCCAAAAGTTATAATTTAAAAACAAAAAATGACTTTCCAGGGGCCTTTAGATACTGTTTTCTGGCTTTACAACCTATGTTTCTAAATGCAAAGCCTAGTGAAATTAAACGTAATATAAGCTTTGCTAAAGTTCTGTTTAGAGTATTCCCTGTTGTGATGTTCTGTTAAATTGTTGTGAATCTTCGCAGCATCTGTGTGTGATGGAGATTCAGTCTTCTTAGCATTGAATTATGTGACATCAGGCCATCAGAAGTCATCTGAACCTCATTATGAGGGTAGAGTTACCTTTTTTCAAAGCATTATCCTGCTAAAGAATGAATCCTTTGTCAATACCCTCAAACATAAAAATGCTGCTCCTGATTCACATCATGTGAAATTGTTTGACACGCTTTCCTTCATTTTCTCTTGTATTCCTTTGCTCATAAATAGTAGTTCAAAATATCTGTATGTTGAATCTTTGACCTTCAGATTCCTGTGCTGCATCCATTTCGAAGTGTAAGACAAGAATAAAAATGACCTTAGGGTGTGTGTGTCTGCTGTGGGTAAGTAAGTTGCCTGGAGCCTGAATATATTGGGTTTTAATTCAGCTCAGGAGATTAGAGCTTATTGGGGTCTTGATTGGTAATAATTAGGGGTCAGACAATTTGGCCGGGTGGAATTAGATCTAGCACCTGCTCTTCATGAATATGCATCCTATCAAGCCTCTCTCTTCGTCTGAGTCTGAATGTTTTCGTGTCTCTCAGTTGCTTGAGGCGTGGCGTTGACCAACCCTTTCTAAGATGCCTGCTCCAACAGGCGCACAAAAGCCTTTGAGAAGATCCCAGACTAGGCCACGAGAACTATTGTGCTGCTAACAATGTTGTTTAGTCCTGGTGAGTGTGGCTGATATTAGGTCTTTAGGTTGATGTCTCTGTCGACAGCAGGCCGACTGAAGGCTGTTCCACAGCTGCTCCTGCAGCGTGGCATGGATAAGACTTTGAATTGCAATTCAAGACAATGGTTTTCTAGAGCAGAGCTCAGTTCGGTGCTTTAATAATAGGCCAGGCAGCGACTCTCATTTGTAAGGGTGATTCGAGTGACTCAGACACAAACCACTGGCACGTGAAAGCTTTCTAAACTGACTTTTCTAGCTCCGACTATGTTTTGTGTTCTCGTGTGGCTTTCTGCATGGGTCCAGTTTGACCACAGTTATGTGAATCGAAGACAAATGGAAGCCTGCATGTACTTTGAGGCTGACGGCGGTCTTGGGTCAGTCTCCACTGAGACTTGTCTTAGTCACAACACATTGGAGAATCTGATTCCAGGGAATGTTTTTCCACATTTCTTTATGTTTTGTGATTGGCCTTAGTTCGGAAAAGGATAATACATGTCGTCGACTCTGTTTCCATTTGTGCAGCTTTAGTGGAATGTTATGTGATGAACCAACTCCAAGTAGCACAGATCTGTGAAGATGAAGCATGGGATTCAAACTTTTATGCAAAAAAAAAAAATCCACAAGGTGTGGAATGCATTTGGTTCCTGTTTACCACTAGCCCTCTATGAGACATGCCCCTTTAAACAACTTCCACATGCTGGATCAAGGTGGCGGGAGCATCATGCTGTGGGAATGCAAGTACAGAAAAATCAAAACATGTTTATTTGTGCTTCTAAACTGACAATTTCTCACTTTAATCTTTACTGCAAATATTTTGCCATATTTTATGTTTTGTGATTGATCTCTGGTCAGACTGCTGTGGGCATGCTGTTCATTAGTAGGTTGTAAGAGTTGAGAACATAGATGTAGCTAAATAGAAGTCAATCATGGAACATTGACTTCAAAAAATATGGTAGAAGTCATTAGGTCATGGGGATGTCTTTCTTGATGCAACCCAGAGACAATTAAACATGTCTTTGTGTATGTTGGCTGATGGTTAGTTGCTGCTGCAACATGTTTTGTCAGTTTGGAGAAACTAAACTAAAGTTTCGCCACATTCCTGTATGTCCTCATATACCCCCCTACCCCCCTCTTGACTACCTCTAATCACTCCATGGTCTTTTTTTACCCCCACTTACCCTTACTCATAGGACACTTGTATGCACACATTCTTTCTTTCCTTCTCCACTGGCCTCCTCCTGAAGTCATTGTGGTATTTAGGGTCAGACAAGAGCTCCAGTCATTGCGCCCTCCCAGGCAGTACTACAGCCATTACACGCCAGCTTGTCTCGCCCAATCGCCTCAAACTGCTTTGGAAAAAAAAAAAAAAAAAAAACGTTCTTGGCTGCTACAAACCCTGCATCCTCCTCCTCCCTTCTAACGGAAAAGCTGAATGATGGAAAAAGAAATCAGTTTACCCAGTGGAGAATTTCGTATTTTTTTTTTTGCCTTGCACTCTTAATAGATGAGTGCTATAAAACCTCTTGGTGTCTTGTCCTGAGTGAGCTCTTATGCTAGGAACTTTTCACTTCTCCCTCCTCTTTGCGTTCTGGCTTTTCCTGCTGCTGCTGCCTAACCCAGGGCCACCCTTAGAGGACTGTGATTCGTTGCTCCTCCAAAGCCGGGAGGGAGTTTCCACGTGTCGTCCTGTGTGTCTGGGTGAGTGTGAGTCAGATGGCGCATGTGTGTGTGCTGCTTTAAGACTATGAGCACTGGTAGACAGAGTCCACTTTGAAAGTCAAGAGAGTACCAGTGTGATTTCTAGTTTGCAGGCTCTTCAAAGAGCTTCTAGATTAAAGCCTTTGCCACGGAGGTAAGCCATGTTATGGATTCTCTTTTATCTTTCTATCCCTTTGTTTCTGCTGTTTGGTGGATTAGTAGGGAGCCAAGGTGAGGAGGTTGATTCCTATTGTTCAGCTGCACAGGTGTGGGTCCCTTTAAGTATTTTCTTGTGAATCTCCATTTAAATCTGGTAGATAAATTTAATCTCGGGCCTACTTTCCTGTGGATTTTTCAGGATGCTGCTTTGTAAACACTGATATGCTAAAGTGACCTTTCACAGTCTCAGTCTTTATCAATTTTGTTGATGCATTACAAGGTTTTTGGCATCTGTTGCTCCAAACACATTAATCTGAGGAAAAGTTATATCTAGATACATGGATGCATAGTTTAAACTGTTTGGAAACTTTAAGTCGCTCTGAAACGACCATAGCATACGTGTATAAATCTCTGCCTGGGGGCTGCCATGTCACTTTTGGTCGGTAGCCAGCCACGGAGCTTCGAAATGCATAATGAGAAAGTCCGAAAAACACTTAACAAGCACTCTGATGGATGTTTAGTGGCTTTGCTGGATTCACCACACAGTAATATGAGCTTTCAGAGTGATTCATAGACAGACATTTCTACTCATAAGCAAACAACTGTGTGATTCTTTAAGTCTTCTTCAGATGACAGAAACACAGCAGGAGATGGGATGTTCTTTTCTCTAGTTACACTGCTTTCCTTCACTTCCTGTTGTGGTTGTTTTCCTTTTTTCTAGGTTTATGGTTGCAAAAGCAACTATAAACTTTGTAACTTTAAGAGGTTTGTTTTTGCAGCCCCTGAGAAAAGTGATAAGAGTCTCATGGGCTGTGATTTGACAGGGGGAAGGTAGCCCGATTCAGCCCTTACGAGCAGATGACCTCATAGCTATAACTCTGCAGTGCTGTAATACTCAACCTCACTAAGAATTTGTCACTTGCACTTCTTGTTTCTGATCTTTTTTTTTTGCTAGGAAAAAAACTCAGTTTTTCTTTTTTTTTTTTTTAAGGAAACAACTTAAAGGTCAAACAAGGTTTGTAATATTACTAAAATGTAGCTGCAGTTTGTTGAAAAATGGACAAACAGGATCATGATGCTTTTCTGGAGAAAAACCATGTGCAGGCTTATGTGGTGCACCATTCATATGCAAGGTAATTTAAAGGGCTTCACAGGAAAACAAAGAAACAAAGTTAAATCAAATAACTGAGTACACAAGAAGAAAGAAACTATACAATGATAATTTAAAGCAGATTCATATCACAATTAAATAAAAGTGACCCAAACTCTTGGCTTAAGAAACCCACATTTGATTTGATTTGTAATCTATAAATAACATAGTTCTGATTTGCTAAGTAAGATCTCAGCCAGTCCCATTTGCCTTTGATGCTTTGGAAATTAATTATTTGATGGTATTCAGATATTGTACTGACAATCCTACCCAGACTTGTGTTTTGTATGAGAAATATCAGGTCTAAAATACAAAATAAAGATACTGCAAATTTAAAACCAGGTAAAAGACTAGTTCAAATTGAAAATTTACTGAACAAATAGTTTTGGAAGTTCTCAGGAAATCTGGAGGGAACAGTCGTATTTAACTTAAATTAGCCAAATGTTTGTTACCCATTTAATTTATGGAAACATTGAGCTGGTTTCTAGTGAAACTGTAGCATTTTTGTTGTGATCCAGCTTCTTCCTTACAAGTCGCCATTGATTGGAGTCTCTGACACAGGCACTCTTTGGAACCGAATCTCAGAGTGGAACTTTTCAGAAACATTTTGATGAGGCGATAAAATCACAGCACCATGTAGTTCTCTGGCATGACAACTACAGTGAATTCAAGGTGTCTCTCGTCCAAACAGTGACGCAGTGCCATCTAAACATGGAAGTTTCCAGACAGCGGTTTAAGTAAACAAAGCCTTAGAAAGTGGAAGGATTGTTGTAGACACATAAACTTGTGAATAAACACGATGCAAGCTGCAATATTATGTAATCTGGGTAGATAGAATAAAAAAGATCTGAAGACATTGCCTTAAGGAACCCCGCTTGAGGTCTTTGTTTGTCCAGATTTATATTTGCCATGTTAGACAAGTGAAATCTGTAAAGAATACTAACTTGAGTCTGAGTGTGTGTAAATAGTTTGGAGCTCAAACAAAGACTATTCAACACTAGACTCCTCATTCTCGTAAGGGTTTGTGTAAATAGTTTGAAGCTAAGCTTCTGTTTAACAAATACATGGTGGTCTTTATGTAGGAAAAAGTCAGTTACATCTTTAACACTTAAAGCACCTTCTGTGTTTATGCCACACCAAGGTGTGGCCCATTCTTTTGCAGCATCCCTGTCTGGAAGCACTGTTAGACTAAACACAAGGCTTACACAGGAGTCACCCCGGGGTGGTGTGAGAAGAATTCCAGGTCATAGGGTGTGCCGAGGGGCGCAAGAGTGGCAGTGGTCCCTTGGCCCCAGAGCAGATGGTCCTTAGCAAGCCTTTTTGATGAGAACAGAGGGCTGAAGGGAAAGAGGGAGGGTGAGTTGAAGACTGGGTGCAGTGGTTTGCTGCTAAAAAGGAAGACGTGTCTTGTTTTCCCAGTGAAGTCACACAATGCGCCAGTTCAACTCGCAGCAGACGGCGAACGTGTGCGTCTTAGGGATTGGTATGTTGGGATGGCTTTGAGCCTTTCATACTCGCTGGCCTGCTTTGGCTGAATAAACTTTTGCAAGAAAGCATCAGCAGTGGTCCTCAATGAAAGCAGTGACTGGCAACAGTTCGACAACTGGCTTTATGTTGAATCCTGGTGTCATCAGCAGCTGCTTTCTCAGTCTTCATTTAACAAATAGAATTCTATGCTACTCTTTATTTGTGTAAAGGCATTTTAAAACCTTTTGGTTTGACTTCTTCAATGTTGGTAGTAATCATATGATCTTCTGCCCGAATTAGGTTGTTGCAAGATGGTGGCATGCATGAAAAAGGGAGGTAAAGTTAGAAAGTATCTCATCTTCCCCCGAATTAATAAAGGGAATTGAAATGTTTACACCAAGACCTCCCATACAAAGTGAGTCCATATATAGTTTGGCCTTTGGATTCATTGGCAATGCGGCTCCAACAAGGGTGAAAATTATTGGTGTTTTACTGCTTTAATAAGTGGGTCCAGAATTATAGTTTGTCTTCCTCTCGGGATCAGTTCTACTTGAATTCAGTCTCTGCTGGTTTTGACTCAGTGAATGAAACCAGTGTTTAGCTAATCTTCCGATCAGCCCAGAATGATGGTTCAAGTTCATTAGGAGCCTTGGATGTCTGGAGCCAAGTTTCCACTGGACTATCAGGTGCTGCTCTCCATCAAAGCAGAAGGAGAAAATCCTGGTGGCTCTTCTTGGCTTGTCCTTGAGCTTCAGGACCCCTTGCATATAAAATGTTGTGAATTCACATGTGAACTGGACTCTTCAACAGCAGTGCCTTTACACTGCCAGTACTATATAAATCTTACTAAATAGTCAAGGTTTATTCAAACAGAAGCACTTAAACTCGTACCGCAGTGGTGCAGATCACTTAAGCCAGGAGTTTAGGACTTTTGGCAGGGGTATATTTACCCTGCAACCTTACACATGCTGTTTGTGTGTTGCAAAGCTCAGTGGCCTTACCACTATGTGTTTGAGCTAAGTCTGTGCAGTTAGGTTACATTACACACAACATTCACGCTTCCTCAAGATGCCAAAAGGCGCTTCAGTGTCTCCACAAATATCACTCCTCATTGCTTCCTATGCCCTGGATCGTGCTTTCAGACAAATTTGGCAATGAGGAGACGGAGGGGGGGAGAAAAAAAAAAAAAGTAAGCTAGTGAGAGGAATCCAAGGTTTAAAAATAAACAAACGGTTAAACTGTAGCCGGCTTTGAAAAACTTTCCCGGACCTGATGAAAAGAGGCGTCATTTACATGTGGGGAGGTGGAAAAAGGCAACATATGTTTGATTTGGATGGATGATTAAGGGAGTGATTTTATTTATTTATTTTTTTTCTTTTCAGACCAGTAATGCTGTAGGAAGTTTATCCTGAGATTCCTGGGTGAAATCCCATACACTTCTACATTACTGTGTGCTTGTCTTTCAGTCAGTACCTGAATATGTTTTCACAAAGCGTTTTCCAAGTTTTATACCAGCAGCCTTACCCTTTTTTAATTCAGCTGTGGGACTGATTTATCTGTGTGAACAGATGACAATGCCAAACATTGTCCTCATCAAAAAGTAGATTATTTGTTTTGATCTTTAGGTTGCACACCTTTTATGAAGCACAGAGCTCATTACACAAAGCAAATTACAGTGCAGCGGAAAGACTAATTCCTCTTCTTCTGTTTGTGTTCCAGTTTATAGGTGAGCCACACAACAAAGGAATGAGTTCACTTTGGAAAACGAGGCACAGATAACTAAATTGTGAAACAAGACTTTCTAAGAGGTGAGTTTTAACAGCTTTTTGTCTCTTTTTTTTATTTAAGCAGCATGCATGTAATGATCTATGCTCCTTCCCCGTCCAGCTTATTTGTTCTTAATCTGCTTGGTGAGCTAAATTAAAGTCTTAAAGTCGACTGTAGGGGTTGATCTGCACCTGTTATGTAAGAGCAGTCTTCCTGCGATTCATGTTGTACAGCTCTGTAATGTAATCCTGGTCTGGTCAAGGCTCTGACTCTCCAATGAAAACATGCTTTGGACAGTGTGGAAGAGATTTTTTATTGTTCTGAGTATTGTCTCACATAACAACCATGACAGCCCAAAAGCCTGTTGGGGTTTTCTGTTGGAAAAAAGTAGAGGTGTAGACCTAATCATTAATGACCAGATGAGATAGGATTATTGCTATCTTTGTTTAAAAGCATATGGAACATCTTGGATACAGCTGCTTTGCTTTGGAAACAGTCACTACATTTTGAATGATTATCTGTCCTTGTCTGTGAGGTGTAGCCTTACGTTTTCAAGCAGGATTAGATTTATGGGTGCATCATAATAAGTTAGAGCATAATCAAAAAGTTTTTTTATTCCAGTAATTGAACAAAATCAATTGATGGAAGTGAAAAGTTGAATTGAAGGAAAAAAAACATGATTTGCACAACAAACATAAATGTTGGACCATTGAACAGTCCAGTCCTTTTTTCCTTTGCCTTGGCAGAAAACTTATGTTCTGCCAACACCAGCAATGTGATAGTTGTAGCCCATATTTTGTTTGCATCTGTTTGGTGGCTCTCAAGCATACAAAAATTGTCTTGTCAATCTTCCTCAAACTGGTGGATAGTTTTTACTTCACAGTCCTCTCAAGGCTACTGTTATCATTCCCAATTGTGCTAATTTCTCCCCCTTCCACTACACTTTCCATTGCTATGTTTGAAATCCTCAGACTTTGAACAGCAGACTTTTTCCAGTAATAACCTTTTGGCATATGACTGTCTACTGGTTAGCTATGAAGTCTGCTATTTTTTGATTGATTGCAAAGCACTTTTATATGATATATTCTACAGTACAAAAATGTAAGTTTAGCTATTTAAATGGAGGTGCTAAAATCTCAATCATGTTCTAATTGACTGAGATGGAGGTGTAAATGTCAATTATAGATTTGTATGTATTTCCCTTGCATTTAGTGAAGGTGACCTTTATGGTTTGTTTATTTACTTTTTTAGTGCAGGATGGGGAATTCAGAGAGCCAGTACAGTATTGATGGTCCTAAAGGCACAAGCTTCATCTTCCCTAGGAAACAAAAGCCATATTCACTGAAACTCGGCTCAACCAAAGATGACGTTCTTTCCCCACACACGTGGTGGAAAAACACCCCACTCGGCTCAGGGTACAAGGCAAAGTGTGTTGGTCATGGTTGTTTGTCACCTCCTAAAAGCAGACACTCTTACTCTGCCCAACGCTGTGACTATGTTTGCAAAGGAGCGAGGGACAGCACTGAACATCACTGGCATCGCTCACCTGGATGCGGCATTCGAAGACGACAATTGACAGATGATTATGAAGAGAATCCGTACGGGGCTGAGCTCAATGGGCACTCTCTGAACGGACACGGCGGTGAGCAGGAGGTTCTAGAGGAACAGAGCAGCCCAAGAGTGGTGATCAAGAAGGATGGCACTCTCAGGGTGGAATTCACAAACACCTCAGGAAACCCCTTGCTCCTGAATGAGGCCTGTGGCCCAGTCCAGCTGCTCAAGTTCTCTCCAAATTTGGAGGCTACCTCCACTCCGAGCTTGCCTGGTTCCAGTGGCAGTAGGCAGGAGGCCCACCGGGGTGGACCACCACCAGCTTCTACCTCTTCCACTGCCAGGACTAGCAAGGGAAGCTCACTTAGCTCTGAAGGCTCCTGGTATGATTCCCCCTGGGGTCCCAGTGCAGAACTATGTGATCAGGACCAACCATGCTTTACTAGCAGAACATTAGAGCATTCCCATATACATCAGCTTGACTCCTTTGCAGAAAACCCTGCACCCCCATCTAGTTCAGAGCTCTACAAGGACTCCACAATGGCTGCTACTTTTCCTTCAGCCAGTGATTTGTCCTCCCAGTCACAGCAGCCTCCGTCAGGCCGAAGGCTGCATCGAGCTTCTCTTGCGTCTGTACTGGATGTGCCTTTGGTGGAAGAATATGCAGAGCCACGGCAGTATTCATCGTTCACCTTGCCTTGTCGCAGGCCCAAAGCCCATACCATTAGTTCAAATATGGACCAGTACCAAGAGCGGCAGCAGCAGCAGCAGCAGCAGCAGCAACGTAGGCACGACTTTGTTTTCAATAAGAAAGACTCCATCAAAAACCGGATCAGACGCTTCAGTGACTGGACGGGCAGCCTCAGCCGGAAGAAGAAGAAATCTCAGGTGAGTTGGTCAATATTATTCTCTCGAGAAATACAAAATTGATTAGTTTCTTTTCCCCCTATTTTTGTGAAACTTTGACCTGCAGAAGACAATTTTGTCCAATTCCTATTTAAGAAGTGTAGAATTAGAACTCAGAAGCAGCAGCATTAAAGTAGTGTTTTTAGTCTTGCTGCTGAGTCGTCATTAACGTGTTGCATATGAAAGAGAACTGTAATAAAGGGTCTTGCTGAAATTGTAAAACAAAGATAAATGGTTTAAAATAAACTGTTATATATTTTGATTACCAACTTATATTTTCAAAAATTGAACTATTTAACATGGCTACCTTATGAACCTTCTTCACTTAGTAAATGCTCATAAGGGTGTTGTAGTGAGTATGATTTAAAGATTAAAAAAAGGTTAATTTTTGAGTTTCCACTCGGCCTTTCATCATTCAGGACCAATCAAGCTGAAAATTTTCTGAGCATTGTCTGATTTTTAATTGGACTTTTTGTTTTGTTGTTTTTTTTTATTATTTTGTTTTCATGTTTAGCATAGACTAAAGGCAGAACAATGTGTTCTTATAAATGCCTTTTTGCTTCAGTCTCTTTTTTGCTTCATATTTAATAAGATTGCTAGATTGCAAGTGTCACATTAATGCAGAGGATACAATTGTAGGACATGATGCCAGATGGATGACATTTCCATCCACACTACAACTGTCCATATTTTTCTCTTTTTCCAAATATTTGACTGTCTGGGAGTGCTATGGTACTCTGTGCCACCAAACAGCTGGAGAAATCTCTGGTTACTCCATCACTTTCTCAATGAAAGGACTTTAAACCACAGGAACAGTGTATTTAAAGATTTTAGCACATTTAAAACTGATTTTATAACCGTGGTGTGGCTTGATACCAGTCAGCTCTGACTGTTGGTTACATTGTTTCCACACTTTTTGTGAGTTCTTCTTTTTTTTTTCTGCATGCTAGCTGCACGTGTAAGCTGCAAGTTTGTTCATTTGGCTTTTTTGTATATGGGTGAGCTAGGTTTTTCTTGAGACAAGTTCAAAGATATTCCACTAGATATGATTTCCCTCGAGTAATATGATCCTTGAACTGCACACGCGCTGATCAGAACCTGGATTAGAAAGAACTACAGTTTGTCTTCATGTTTCACACACTTGTCGGAGTTGTGTGATTTTTTTTCTGGCTAGTCTGCAGCTTTACTAGCTGCAATATGACCCAGAAGGTTTGTTTAAACTGAGCCTGCACCCTTGTCCTTCATCTTCGCAGCTTGAGAGCAATTGTTTTTGCTTTAATTCGTTTTGGCTTTGCCTTGTAAATGTTTTAAGAACGCTGCTTGGGTTCTGCCTGAAGGATAGCTGTAAGCCTTTGAGACGCTCTGCAGAGTGAAACTAAATCCTTAGCTAAAGATTTAACCCCACCCGGCCTATAATGTTAATGAAGGAGTTGTGGTTGTTCCAGTTGTGGTGCACAGATTTCCAGGACTCCCCTCATAGTCTTTGTAGGAAATATCTTCTAATAGGGATTTGTGCTTAATCATTGAATTTTGCTTCAAAACAAATAAGACTGGACTCATTATAATAATCATAGAGTGTTCTGAGTATTTTTTAGAATATGTGAGCTTCTCTTTACGCTCAAACAGCAGTGATTTTGCACTACCACAGTAAACCTTTCTAGACTAAAAGCACCCCTTTATTCTGCTGCTAAATGTTCTATTGTCCAGCATGTGTTAAATTCATGATCAGGTGCCGACGCTTAACCTCTAGACTTACTTCTCTTGTCAAAGAAAAGTTTTGTATCAGACAGCTTTGCTGTTTTGTCCAGAAATCCTCTCAAGAAAAACAAAAGAATAAATCTACAGCTGATCTGCTTTATTACAGTGCAGGTTAGATGCTTAACATAATTCAATGTGAGAAAGTTCACACAAGTTAAACAGTGGGAAATGCTTGCTTTGAGATGCAAGGACTCTAAACAAGTTTTTGTTTGAGTTGGTTAAGTTTTTCTCCGTGGTATATGTCCTAATTTTCCCAGGACTTATTCTGCTGCTGCTAGTATCAGGAGCACCTCATCTGCTAACCCCCCTACCACCTTTTCTTCTAGGTAAAGGTCACACGTTGACCCTGACGCCAAAAACCAAGAACCTGCTTGTAATGAAAAGCAGCTGCAGGGTTAGAAAGTTAACAGCAGGACATCTGGGGTGTATCACTACAAGAAAAGCATGGAAATCTTGGGAAAATTCTATACTCTGAACCACATGTTATTACAAGTTAAAGAAAATATGATAAAAAAAAAAAATGTCAGGTTCTCTAAATTCACAGTTATGGTTCTTAACCAGAAAGAGGTGGATTTCTCCATACTGGTTGTGAATCTTTCTGTCCCACAAGCAGAGGTGTTCAGTTATCTTGGGTTCTTGATAAGAGGTGATGGTGTCATGTTATTGTTTGTCAGAAGATTTGAAGACACAATGTTATAAGAAAAAGTCTGTCAATCCTAGTGAAGAAAAATCAAATTCTAAGACTTAAAAAAAGTAAAAAGTGGTTTCTCACAACCACTTTCTCCTGTGGCTGTGAGATATGGATCATGACCAGAAGAGCAAGATCCTGGTTGCCATCCTGTGGACCCAGTGTGAGACTGACCCAGAATCACATACTGAGACGTCATAAGGCTTTGGGATCCATCAGACTGAGATGGGTAGCGTTGATAGGCAGAGTAATGTCCCGGACCGGTTACTCATAGCTTGGAAACTGTACTTTTAAATCCATCTTACTTATGATTTATGAATGCATATAGAAAGAAACCCTAGATCAACATAAAACGTGACTATGACAAAGATAACATGCTTAGAACTGAGCATGACACATAAAAAAAACAACTAGAACCCAAAAATGAACTCCGCCATGATGGCGCATGCTGGGTTCCTGAGAGCACTGCACTCTGCTGTCAGGAGCAGAATCGATGCTGCAATCTAGTCAAGTGTCAGTAGACTGTCATCAAGAATGAAAAGGAGGCATTTCCATCAAGTGTTCATTTTTGGAGATTGAGAAGCCACATAGGACCACAAATGATGTAAAATTGTCTGATGCAGAAGGGATCCACAGTCCCAGATGTCTTCACTGGAGATTTATTCTACTTTCTCTGCTTAGTGAAAAATTTAGTAACTTTGAAGTAGTTTTGAGCTAGACTACATTTTAAATTTGTTTTATATGGCCTCTGGGCTGAGTGAAAAGAGAATATTTAAATACTGTTCCGTCAACTGTATAGATGGTTGCAAACAGGGTGAATTTTCTTTACATATAGTTGGGAACTCTCTGAATCAGCCGAGCACTTCCACTGCCAAGTAGTTCATGAAAAAAAAAAGTCCTTTTATTGTCTTACACCAGGCCACAGCAACATTTACAGTCCAAACAGCAAATAAAATCTATCTAGACCTCCAAAACCTACTGTACCCTTTAGAAACACAGAAGTACCTTTTAGATTTAGATCTAAAATAATTTTATTCAACCAAGAAGTTTGTTTCTGTGAGACATATCTCAAAAGACAAGACAAAGGACAAGATTTGAAGAATTTTTTTTTTTTTTTACATTTTAGCAAACATATAGCATGTCAATTTTTTTCTACAATTCTTACTAAAGGTAAACCCTATACTGGAATTCCAATCAAATGTTTTCATCTCCAAATTCCCTATTTTACCTGACTAAAAATTCCAGGATTCATCAAACAAATTTCCTATGAATTTCTGGTAGATTGTTGTCAGGACCTAAATATTAATAGTAGACTGTAAGAAGGTAGGAAGATTGGGTAAAATATTTAAAAAGATGAGAAAGAACAGATGGATGCTATTTCTTAAGACTATTACACCTTTAATAAGGTGTAATAGTACCTTGTTAAAGGTATTATAAGGTACTATAACAAGTACCTATTATAAATTATTGCAAATAATTTGTAATTATTTGTAATAATTACAAGTATTATTTATTTGTACCGTAATTTCCTGACTATAAGCCGCGACTTTTGTCACACGCTTTCAACCCTGCAGCTTATACAAAGATGCGGCTTATTTATGCATATTTTTTCCCCTAATGGCCACCAGGGGCGCTCGAGCAAAAAAAGGTAAGAGTGAGACAGGTGGAATATATGTGTAGACGAAGACGCAAGTTTAATGTAATGTAACACGTCTCAGTGCTCAGGAGGAAGATGAAGACGGTTCTCACCGGTATGTTTTTTTTAACCAGCCCTGTTAGTGCTGTGCTACTACCGTGTTGCTGCTGTGTTACTGCCGCGTCACA
>CAEFZY010012472.1:0-11730 GCA_903066815.1 Brachyrhaphis roseni
TTTGGTGTCAGCACATTCAACTTTGTACAGAACAAAGTATTCAATGAGAATGTTTCATTCATTCAGATCTAGGATGTGTTATTTGAGTGTTCCCTTTATTTTTTTGAGCAGTGTATTATTTTTTCGCTCTCCATGGTGCTGTTAGATTTCGCGCTTATGCCCCTGGCATTAAAAAAGGTTCCATTATCACCAGATTGTTCAAAAAATGAGTCATTGTAAGTCTTAATATAAACCATTTGTTGTTGTTGTTATTATTATTATCATTGTTATTTGTTGTTGTTGTTAAATAACAACATAATAACATGAGTAAATAAAGATATCTGTATAATCTGTAAAATGTTTTAAACTTGTAGTTATTGTAGTTAGCCACTTCATCGCTTGGTGTCAGTGTGCTTGTGTAATAACGGCTATATCTTTCGTCACTGCTTTGTAGTTCCACCTCTTTTACCTTCCCATCGCACTTACTACTGGATATAATCGCTTGGCTGTCTTTGTAAATATTACGCATGTTATTTGAGGGATTGTGGACATTTTAGAAACTGGATTTTTTGTGTTACTTTCTGTGGACAAGATTGTTTCTTTTGTGGACTGATATTGTTTGAGTTTTTTTTTTTTCCATGATGGAACAAAAGGGATTCCACGCAGCACGGATGAGGCAGAGTCTGATCGCGTGCGCGACCGCTTTGCTTTTCTTGACTGTTACCTCTGCGCAAATGAGATATTCTATTTCTGAGGAGGTGAAGGAGGGAACTGTGATCGGAAACATAGCCAACGACCTTGGGTTGGATCAAACCACGCTAAAAGACAGAAAGTATCGCATCGCTACCAGCACGGTTGATCACCTCTTTCATCTTGATCCGAACGATGGCGTCCTTTATTTGAGCAGAAAAATAGACAGAGAAGAGGTTTGCGAACACACCACCACTTGTGAAATAAATCTGAAAACTGTCCTGGAAAATCCTTTGGAGGTCCACTATGTTGGTGTTGAGCTGTTGGATATTAATGACAATTCTCCCACTTTCCCGGAGAATGAGACGGTGGTGGAAATTTCTGAGTCAGTTTTGCCTGGAGTGCGTATTCCATTGCAGCCTGCCCGCGATCCGGATGCGGGCATATTCTCTATTCAGCGTTATAAACTGAGCTCTAATGACTACTTTCGTTTAGAAGTCAAAGATACAGGGGACGATGGCAAAATCCCCGTCTTGATTGTTCAAAAGTCATTAGATAGAGAAACATCAGCGAGGCATACTTTGGTACTTACTGCTCTAGACGGAGGAAAACCTCCAAAATCTAGCGAAGCTGATATTGTAGTGAATGTTTTGGATGCAAATGACAACGCGCCGGTCTTTTCCAAAGATGTTTATTCGGTAATGCTTGAGGAAAATTGTCCACTTGGCACAACAGTTATTAAGATAAATGCGACAGATTTAGACAGCGAGAGGAACGGGGAGGTAGTGTATGCTTTTAGCAACAGTGTAAATCGTAAATTCTTTAAGCTTTTTGACATTAATCCATCGACAGGTGAGATAACTGTTAAAGGTTTAATAGATTACGAGGAAAGGGATAGATATCAACTTGAAATTGAGGCATCAGATAAAGGTCTCCCTCCTCTTTCAGCTCAAAAAAGCATAACTATTAAAATAGTAGATATGAACGATCATGCACCAGAGATTGAGATTACTTCATTTTCCAGATCGATCCCTGAAAATTCCCCACCAGGAACCACAGTCGCTCTGATCAGTGTAAATGACTTAGACTCTGGTCTTAATGGAAAAACCATCAGCACACTAAATGATGATGTCCCCTTTATTTTATCGCCGTCGTTACAAGACAAAATGTATTCACTGGTAACCAAATTACCCCTTGACAGAGAGAAACAATCACACTACATCATAATAATAACATCAAAGGATGCGGGTCAACCGCCACGTTCGTGTGAAAAAGCAATAAATGTTGTGGTATCAGATGTAAATGACAACTATCCTGAATTCTCAATGAACCCGTACGATTTTTATGTAACTGAAGGGAATAATCCGGGAGCCTATTTGTTTTCTGTAAACGCTTTTGACCGCGATGAAAATACTAATTCAATAGTGTCCTACGAAATTTTAAGAGATGCAGGGCGAGATAGTACAATTTCCTTTATTAATGTTAACTCAGAAACTGGAGACATTATGGCGATGAAAAGCTTAGACTTTGAAGCTCTTAAGACGTTCCAGTTCCAAGTTGCTGCGATGGATTCTGGGACTCCGTCACTCAGCAGCAACGTCACAGTGAACGTGTTCATTCTGGATCAGAACGACAACGCTCCAGTCATCCTGTATCCACTCAGCTCCAATGGTTCTGCTGAAGGTGTGGAGGAGATTCCACGTAACGTGAACGCAGGACACTTGGTGACTAAAGTCAGAGCCTATGACGCTGATATAGGATATAATGGCTGGTTGTTGTTTTCACTACAGGAAGTTACTGACCACAGTCTGTTTGGTTTGGACCGATACACTGGACAGATCAGAACACTTCGCTCATTCACAGAGACAGACGAGGCTGAACATAAACTGGTCATACTGGTCAAGGATAATGGCAACGTTTCACTATCAGCAACAGCTACTGTGATTGTTAAACTGGTGGAGCCAAAAGAGGCTTTTGCAGCTTCTGATGTTAAAAGTCCAGCAAAGGAAGAGGAGGATAATTATGTGACTTTTTACCTGATGATCACTTTGGGCGCAGTTTCAATTTTGTTTATCATCAGTATCATCGTGCTGATCGCAATGCAGTGCTCCAAATCCACAGACTATACTTCTAAATATCTCCAAGAGCCTAATTATGATGGGACACTTTGTCACAGCATCCAGTACAGATCTGGAGACAAACGGTACATGTTAGTTGGACCCAGAATGAGTATTGGATCAACTATAGTACCTGGAAGTCATGCAAATACACTTGTGCTACCTGACAGGAGGAGAACATCTGAAGAGGTAAGATAAACAATGTTGTTCAGATGTTTTCCTAGATTAATACCATATATAATCTGGTTTAATCCGTTACTCTTTAAATCACCAATGTGTTATTATGTGTCAGTGCCAGCTGTACTGTTGATTTTTTAGGGGTTTATTTTTGATGATGGGAAAATTATGTGCTTTGCTGATATAGAATATGTGAAAAGAACATATTAAAATGGAAATTTGAAAAACGTTCATGTTCTCTTGAGACTACATCACAACAAATTCAAATAAATTCTGCTCTTGCTATTTGGACAAAAATAAGTTGTTTGTGCTACTGTTCGTTGTACTGCAATTGTTTTAGTCTATTTTTTGCTTGCGATTTGGTGAATACATGTTTAGTGTGCTCGTTTGTAAACATTAATGGACATTCATTTGCAGTTATGGTGTAAACAATGCGAGTTACTCTATAGCTTCCTTATTTATTTTTATTTATTTATTGTTTTGTGGTTCAGATTTCTGTTGCACAACCATGAAAATTGCTGTCCGTGGTGATGAAATAATTGTTGGCGCGCGTACTGCACTGTTCTTTCAAAGGTTGAGCGGATGCCATGACGGTTGTATAAAGAGGTGCTGAAATTTTGGAATCCATTTCAATTTTTGGGCCAACAAAATTTTCACACTTGTTACATCAAATGTTTAGCTTTTGGATAAATTTACCATTATTTCTCTTAAATTGAGTAACTGTAGTTTCGCTGAGGATCACTTGGTGTCAGTATAAGGACAAGTAATATGTCCAGCTTTTGTGGTGATTTCCACTTGAACCATCCTCTTTCTCTCCAGATGATAAGCATTTGCTGTATATGCAGGTTCTTATTTTGTATGAAAGCTCTACCAGAGAACAGTTGCATTTTTATCGTGTTGTGGGAATTCCATGTTAGCATATGAAAGTCGTTGTTTGTAAAGGATTTCATAATATTTTTTTATTTTAGCATATTTTCAACATGGAACAAAGGCGGCCTAAAACACGGAGCGAGTGGATAAAATGGATGATATTCATGATGACTTTGTCTTCATTCTGGAGCAGCTCTTCTGCACAGTTTCGATATTCTGTCTTCGAGGAAGTTAAAGGGGGAACAGCTGTTGGAAATATCACGAAGGATTTAGGTCTTGACAAGAACACAATGAAACAGAGGGGCATCCATATTGTTTACGGATCGACAGAGCCTCTCTTTAGAGTAAACCAAAATGATGGCGTCTTGTATGTGGACCGAAAATTTGATCGAGAGGAAATCTGTGATCGAAGCAAGGTTTGTGTGCTTGATTTAAAAGCGGTGCTTCAAAACCCGCTGGAAATCCATCACGTCGTTGTAGAGATATTGGATGTAAATGATCATGCGCCAGTTTTCGCACAAAATGAAAGTACGTTGGACATTTCTGAATCTGCGCTTCCAGGCTCGCGATTTCAATTGCAAGAGGCACGTGACGCTGATAGTGGCTTATTATCTGTTCAGCAATATAAGCTGAGTCAAAATGGACATTTCCGTTTAGAGGTGAAAGATCGGGGTGAAGACCGTAAAACACCTAGTTTAGTCCTTGAAAAGCCTCTTGACAGAGAATCAGTTAAAAGTCATGTGTTACTTCTGACAGCATTAGATGGAGGTAAACCTCCACGATCTGGTAACATGACAATAGTTGTTAATGTTTCTGATGTTAATGATAATCCGCCAGTTTTTAGTCAGGAATCATACACTGTGTCAATTAAAGAAAACTCCCCTGTTGGTACGACGGTGATCCAAGTTAGCGCAACAGATTTAGATGAGGGTTCAAACGGAGAGGTTACGTATTCATTCGGAAATCACGTGGATACGCGGGTACGTGAACGTTTTAGTTTAAACCAAGTAACTGGTGTCATTGTTGTGACTGGAGTGTTAGATTTTGAAGAATGTAGCAGATACGAAGTTGATGTTCAGGCATCTGACAACGGCGCGGCCACTCTAAAGACAGATAAAACAGTGGTAATTAATGTGGTTGACGTGAATGACAATGAACCAAACATTGAAGTGACGTCATTTTCTCATGCGATCCCAGAAGATTCAAAGCCAGGGACAACAGTGGCGTTGATTAGTGTAAAAGATGCTGATTCAGGTCTGAACGGAAAAGTTATGTGTTACATAAACCAAGACCTTCCGTTTTTGCTGACTCCTTCTTTACAAAACAACGTTTATTCTCTAGTAACTAAAACTATTTTGGATAGAGAAAAGGAAGCGCAATATAATGTTAGAATCATCGCGAAAGATGCAGGGGAGAAATCTTTATCATCAGAAAAGATTATACCAGTTCTTGTGTCTGACATAAATGACAACATGCCCGAATTTCATAAAGATCCTTATGTTTTTTATATAACAGAAAATAACACTCCAGGAGAGAAAATATTATCAGTCTCAGCGCTTGATGATGACGAAAATAGTAATGCACTTGTTTCATATTTAATCTTAAGAAATAAAGAAGGAACCAATATACCGACATCTTTTTTGAATGTTAATTCTGAAACTGGGGACATCGTGGCGCTGAAAAGTTTTGACTTTGAGACTCTGAAAACTTTCCAGTTCCAAGTTGTCGCCACTGATTCTGGGACTCCGTCACTCAGCAGCAACGTCACAGTGAACGTGTTCATTCTGGATCAGAACGACAACGCTCCAGTCATCCTGTATCCACTCAGCTCCAATGGTTCTGCTGAAGGTGTGGAGGAGATTCCACGTAACGTGAACGCAGGACACTTGGTGACTAAAGTCAGAGCCTATGACGCTGATATAGGATATAATGGCTGGTTGCTGTTTTCACTACAGGAAGTTACTGACCACAGTCTGTTTGGTTTGGACCGATACACTGGACAGATCAGAACACTTCGCTCATTCACAGAGACAGACGAGGCTGAACATAAACTGGTCATACTGGTGAAGGATAATGGCAACGTTTCACTCTCAGCAACAGCTACTGTGATTGTTAAACTGGTGGAGCCAAAAGAGGCTTTTGCAGCTTCTGATGTCAAAAGTGCTGCAAATGATGATGAAGGTAATGATGTGACATTTTACCTGATGATCACTTTGGGCGGAGTTTCAGTTCTGTTTATCATCAGTATCATCGTGCTGATTGCAATGCAGTGCTCCAAATCCACAGACTATACTTCTAAATATCTCCAAGAGACTAATTATGATGGGACACTTTGTCACAGCATCCAGTACAGATCTGGAGACAAACGTTACATGTTAGTTGGACCCAGAATGAGTATTGGATCTACTATAGTACCTGGAAGTCATGCAAATACACTTGTGCTACCTGACAGGAGGAGAACATCTGAGGAGGTAAGGCATTTTTATTTTTTTTTTTACTTTTTTTTTCCTTTACGAAGGTTTGCTTTTGGTCATTGCTCTTGCCAAGGTTTTCACATTTCCCTCGAGCCCCAATTCTTTTAGCTTGCACTTTGGAAAGACCATCGGATTTTCGATAAATTGTGTTCAATTACTTTTTCTATTTCTTTTAATGAACATCTTATCCCCCTCTCTTAGAAATAATGTTAAAAAAACATTTTTTTGGGTCTTTTTTAATGGAGTGAACGGAAAACACATGTTTGTTGCGTTTTGTAGTAATGAATGAGTCTGTCATGTTATTTTAGCGAATGACACAAATATTTATAACATCACATCTGTTTATAACTTTGCTGATAGTTATAAACATTAGCATAGTTATTATTATTATTATTATTATTATTATTATTATTATTATTATTATTATTATTATTATTATTATATAATCAGAATGATTGCTCATTATTCTGAATATATGACAAGTATCACAAAGTTATGCTCATTCTTTACTCATTAACTGTACAGTTTCATGAGACATGTAGTTGACATTTATTTAAAATAAAGCAAATCATTCATTGCCAACGATTACGCGATTAGGACACGTAACCAAATACATGTACAATAAACAATGGAAACGTTTGAAACTGAGTAATAAATGGGCCCAGACATACAAGTGAATTAAATGAATGTCTCTAAACAATAAAAACATGCTTATTGAAAACTATGGAATAGAGTTTTGTGTTTCAAGCTTTCGTGACAACGTGTCTTGTAATCAGTCCACAAGGTGTCAGTATCATATCAGCATAAATTGTTGTGTTATTCTGTTAGCCCTGCCCATTGCATAAAGGCTCTCTTTCAAGTGAAGAGTAAAGACGCTTTCCTTAGATACAGATATTTGTCATCTTAACCACTGCGTGGATCGGTCAGAATGGAGTATATGCCAGCGTGATACTCGAAAACTACGGTATTTTTTGTGTGTAATGAACTGTAGCTGGATATTTTTATTTTTTAATCGGGAACGGAACCATGGAAGCAGAAGGACAAAGCCGGGGAACATGGTCTCGGTGGGCGGCTCTCGGTTTTTCTGTCATCCTCGGCTGCATGCAGCTAATTTCAGCACAGATAAAATACTCAATTCCAGAGCAAGCGAATGTGGGATCTGCTGTTGGGAATATTGCGAAGGACCTTGGTGTGGACATCTCTACGTTGGAGGAGAGACAGTTTCGTATTGTTTCAGGAGCCGATGATGTTCAGTTTAAAGTAAATCCAAACAATGGCGCTCTGTATGTGCATGAAACAATCGACAGAGAGAGACTCTGTGAGAGTATTTCCCCATGTATGATTAACCTGAAGATAGTAGCAGAAAATCCGATGGAGATACACTATGTTGGAGTTGAGATCACTGACGTGAATGATAATTCACCGATCTTTCAGGAAAAAGAAAAGATATTCGAAATTTTTGAGTCGACTCCGCCAGGAAAACGTTTCCAGTTGCCCACTGCTCACGATCCGGATGTCGCTCTAAATACGGTGCGTGTTTACAAACTGACCCAAAACGAACATTTCAGTTTACAAATCAGAGAAAGAGGAGAGGATAAAATCCCATTTTTGGTTTTGCAAAAATCTCTTGATCGAGAGAAAAACGACGAGCACAAACTGATTCTGACAGCGTTAGATGGTGGAAACCCCCCAAGAACAGGCACGGTCAATGTTACAGTCGTTGTTCTCGATTCAAACGATAACCACCCAACATTCAGTCAAGAAGTATACACGGTAACAATTCCTGAAAATACAAAAGTTGATATGAGTGTTATCACAGTTGCTGCAGCAGATTTAGATGAAGGTGCAAACGGAGAAATTGAATATATTCTTGGTGGTGAACTTGATCCAAAAATATACGAAACCTTTAGTTTAGATAAAGCCACAGGTGAAATTAGAGTGAAAGGAGGAATTGACTTTGAAGAAGTTGATGTGTTTAAATTAGATGTTCAGGCATCAGACAAAGGACACCCTCCAATGAGCAGTGACTGCAGGGTGATCATCAGAGTCCGTGATGAAAATGACAACAAACCTGAAATTGAGGTCACATCTCTTTCTAAGCAGGTTTCAGAGAACTCCAAACCTGGTACTGTAGTTTCTTTAATCAGCGTTAAAGACAAGGATTCAGGTTTAAACGGTAAGGTCATATGTAGTCTTTCAGATGACATACCGTTTGATTTAAAACCATCGTTTCAGGATAATATGTACTCTTTAGTTTTAAAACAGCATTTAGATCGAGAGTCAGTGTCGCATTATGATATAATTATAAAAGCTACTGACTGTGGTCACCCGCCCTTATCTACATTTAAAACGCTGAATATTTATGTGTCAGATATAAATGACAATGCGCCAGAATTCGTAAATAATCCAGTTGAACTATATCTGACAGAAAACAATGTCCCTGGAAACTCAATAATTTCTGTGTCTGCTTCTGATAAAGACTTGGACGAAAATGGAGGTATAAGTTATCATTTAGTGAGACAAGAGGGAAGCAAATCGAAAATTACTGCGTTTTTAAACATTAATTCAGAAAATGGAGAAATATCAGCACTTAAAAGTTTTGACTTTGAGACTCTAAAAACTTTCCAGTTCCAAGTTGTCGCCACTGATTCTGGGACTCCGTCACTCAGCAGCAACGTCACAGTGAACGTGTTCATTCTGGATCAGAACGACAACGCTCCAGTCATCCTGTATCCACTCAGCTCCAATGGTTCTGCTGAAGGTGTGGAGGAGATTCCACGTAACGTGAACGCAGGACACTTGGTGACTAAAGTCAGAGCTTATGACGCTGATATAGGATATAATGGCTGGTTGTTGTTTTCACTGCAGGAAGTTACTGACCACAGTCTGTTTGGTTTGGACCGATACACTGGACAGATCAGAACACTTCGCTCATTCACAGAGACAGACGAGGCTGAACATAAACTGGTCATACTGGTCAAGGATAATGGCAACGTTTCACTCTCAGCAACAGCTACTGTGATTGTTAAACTGGTGGAACCAAAAGAGGCTTTTGCGGCTTCTGATGTTAAAAGTCCAGTAAAGGATGATGAGGGTAATGATGTGACTTTTTACCTGATGATCACTTTGGGCGGAGTATCAGTTCTGTTTATCATCAGTATCATCGTGCTGATTGCAATGCAGTGCTCCAAATCCACAGACTATACTTCTAAATATCTCCAAGAGACTAATTATGATGGGACACTTTGTCACAGCATCCAGTACAGATCTGGAGACAAACGCTACATGTTAGTTGGACCTAGAATGAGTATTGGATCTACTATAGTACCTGGAAGTCATGCAAACACACTAGTTCTACCTGACAGGAGGAGAACATCTGAAGAGGTAAGCCATTTACTTGCGATCGTTGTTTTATGTCACTCTTCCTGCTCATGAAATATTCCCGCTGATGTTTTCTTTCCCATTTTGTTGCTGTTGTTTTTGTTGGTATCAGACAGTTTCAGAGTTCGTATTTTTTCGTTTTAATTGAATATTTGTAATAGTCCATTTGTCATTTTGTATATGTGTGGGTATCATAATTTGATTTCTTCCAGACTTTTTTCTCTTTTGTTGCAGATTCTTTCTTGATTCCGTATTTATTATTATTATTTTTTAATGGATAACTTTTAATTTGCATGAATAAATCATTGTCCCCAAGATAAGTTTTCACGTTTTTTTTTTTTTTAGTTTTTTTTTTTTTTAGTATTGTGAAAAAGCAACCTCTGGCACATTTTCTGGTAGTTTCTACATAATCTGGGTTATTTGCAGTAAGTTTGTAAACTGAAATAACTTTAAATGCCAAGAACGCATTTGGTTGCAGTGGGCAGACTGCGGGATTGGGGTCATTTGCTGTCCATGGTTCTGAATTCAACAGGCTCACTGGAACAAAGATTGGCAGATAGGAGGTACATAGACTTGGATGAGCGGAATATTTCACAGAACACGCATTGAGTGAGCGATGCCTTATTCTGTTATCAAGGAGCTAATAATATGGTTATCTGTTGTTAATGTAAAAGAACGATGTTCATGTCACAGCTATGCAAAGAGCCTGCCTGACATGATTTCTGTTTAATGACTGAACTAATGCACAGTTGAATCATTGTCTTAAAATGTTGATTTTCGGAACGCACAGGAGACAAAGCTTTGCCTCTGAGCAATTTTCATAAAATAAACAAATAAACTATGCTGTCCACAAGGTGTCGTTGTAACACATCCAAACCGGCAGAGACAGTCCATACTCAGACCAAGCCTTTTGTTTGCTGTTCCACCACGCAGGACATTTTTGATGAAAGAACGAGAGATGTAGTGTTTCATGTGGGAGTTTGATCAAGAAAAAAATCATCGCCATAAATATTAGACCTGGAGTGAATGTGAGGCTGAATGACGATGGCAAACTGGAAACGATCGCGTGGCTATTTTTGGCGTGTTTTTCTTTTACATCTGCTACTGATTTTTGTGAAGCAGACTGCGGCTGAATTGAGATACTCCGTTCCGGAGGAGGTGAAAGAGGGAACCATCATTGGAAATATTGCGAAGGATCTTGGTCTGGAAAAAGCACATTTAACCGATCGACGGCTACGAGTTGTTTCCGGATCAGAAAGCTCACTGTTCGATGTGAACATGGATAACGGTGCCTTGGAGGTTCGTAGAAAATTTGACAGAGAAGAGCTATGTCACGGGGAAGGAGTTTGCGTAATGGAGCTAAAAATTATTGTGGAAAATCCCTTGGAGATGCATTACGTTGCTATTGAAATTAAAGATGTGAATGATCACTCCCCAAATTTTACAAAAACGGAGCAACATATTGAAGTAGCTGAGCAGGCTTCACTCGGTACACGTTTTCAGCTTCAAGCGGCCCGTGACCCCGATGCAGGAGTGAATTCAATCCGCACATACAGTTTATCATCAAATGACTATTTTGATATAGATCTAAGTCAAAACGATGAGGACAAAATACCATTTTTAGTGCTGAAGAAGCCTCTAGACAGAGAGAAAAGTAAGACACTTGTATTGTTTGTTACAGCAATTGATGGAGGAAAACCTCCGAGATCAGGGACACTTAATGTTTCAGTCACTGTTCTAGATAGTAACGATAATCGTCCGTCCTTCAGCCAGGACGTTTACCAAGTACAGATGTATGAAAATGCTTCAATAGGAACAATTGTTACAACAGTTAATGCAACAGATCCAGACGAGGGAAATAACGGAGAAATTGAGTACAGTATCGCTAATACACTAGCACCTAAAATATACAGCATATTTGAATTGGGAAAGTTAACAGGTCAAATCAAATTAAAAGCAGCTTTGGACTTTGAGGAATCAGAAATCTACAAAATTGACATTGAAGCGTCAGACAAGGGAACGCCTCCTTTAACAGGGAGGTG
>CAEFZY010012476.1:0-16167 GCA_903066815.1 Brachyrhaphis roseni
GGATTCCCCCGGAGGAGCTGGAAGAAGTGGCTGGGGAGAGGGAAGTCTGGGCCTCCCTTCTGAAACTGCTACCCCCGCGACCCGACCCCGGATAAGCGGAAGACGATGGATGGATGGATGGATGGATGGATGGATGGATGGATGGATGGATGGATGGATGGAACCAACAAAGAGCTTCAAACAGTCTGATTAATCAAATAATCAGCTAATGTAGAAATCGATTAATTATTACCTGGTGAATGCAGATTCAGTAAAAGACGATCAGCTGGATACAGATAAATAAAATCTAAACATTTTGCTTTAAAAAAGAAAAGTTTCTTTATCTGTAAATCCATCGCTGTGAATGATCAAACGTTTCCTAACGGAAAGCTGCTGGTGACTTTCAACCAATAAATGCTGATTTTCTGATTTAAAAGAAGAATCAAGGCGTGTTGTGGTGGCGTAGCGGTCAGCAAGACCCACATCTGGAGGCCTTGAGTCCTCGTCGCGGCCGTCGCAGGTTCGACTCCTGGACCCGACGACATTTTCCGCATGTCTTCCCCCCTCATTACCTCCTTCCTGTCAGCCTACTGTCTAATAAGGGCCACTAGAGCCACAAAAAGCCCCCTGGTGGGGAAACAAAAAAAGAATCTAATTATTTGATCATGTACATTTTTAATGTGTGATTTTGTTTTAAACAGGTTTAAATAGCCAAAATTTGCATTTATTTTATCCAAATAATCAATTAATCATCAGAATTGATTAATCTTCAGAGTAGTCGATTACTCACCAGCAACTGATTAACCAATAATCGATTAATTTTCAGAGTAACTGTTAGCGGTGATTCCACCTGGATATTTTGGGTTCAGGAGGATTTAAAGATGGCGGTACAAACAGGAACTTCCTGTTCAGCTGGAGGTTTAAATCTCTTCCATCTGGGTCCAGATGTGATCAGAACCAGAACTTTTCCTGCAGTGTTTAAACTCCGATGATTTGATCTTCCTTCTCCTCACTGCTGCCTGTCCTCTCTCAGGTCCTCCTGGAGAGGAAGAGGAGGCTGCTGCTCAGGATGAAGCTCTGAGGAAGAGGAGGAAGAAGAGGAGGGATCCCAGTGAAGCCGGTCCGGTCCGACCCGACCTGAGGAGGAAGAGGAGGATGGGGAAGGAGCAGGAGCTTCTCCAGGCGGTGAAGAGCGGAGACCTGCTGTCCACCCAGAAGCTGCTGACCCGGCTGAGGACGGGCAGGAACAGTGAGTCCAGGCGGGCGCTGACGGGTCGGGTTCTAGGTTCTGGTTCTGGGGTTTGGTTTTAAATTATGTGAAGTTATGATTGGACTTCCTGTCTTAGTTTCGGTTCTGGAACCAGAAAACATCTTCCAGTTGGGAAGGATCTGTCCAGGATCAGGTTCTCCAGGGTATTCCAGGATTCTCCAGGTTATTCCAGGATTCTCCCGGGTATTCCAGGATTCACCAGGTTATTCCAGGGTTCTCCAGGGTATTCTAGGCAGGTGTTTTTATCCAGGTCATCAGGAGCGTTTCCAGTCGGCTCTCTGCAGAAACCGGTTCTGTAAACCCAAAACCACATGTGAGGAATCGCGGAGAGCATCTGTGTTCTGGGTCGGGTTCTGGTTCTGTACCAGGACGGTTACAAGCAGACAAAAGTCTGGCTTCAGAATCTGAAACAAGCTCTTTAAAAGGTTAAAGGTCGCTCTGGGGGCCGGGGGCAGCTTTCTTGTCTATTTAGCCTCAACCGAACAAGCTAAATATTTAGCTTGAGACACTAAAGGTTTAGCTCCAGTTCAATCTTTAGCTGGTTAGCAGCTAGCTTAATACATAATTAGTTAGAAACTGTGACTCTGTTTCACCTGCATCAAGGAAAACCCAGTCGAGAAAACATCTGATGATCGGAGAAGATCTTTGTCGTTTTTCTGAACAAATAAATAAATTCAATAATTTAACTTCAGTTGTCAAATCATTAATTTTCTCTGTCATTTTTAAAGCCAAATAAAAACTGAAAATAAACTAGAAATCCACTTTATTAAGATTTATAAAAATAAATGGGTCGTTTCCTCCGGTCCAGAACCAGAACTCTGCTGGGTCTCTGTATGTTAGAGGCTCTCAGGGCCCCGGGCCCCTCAGGGACCCCGGTGAGCTGGAGGGGCTGAGCAGGAAGCAGAAACTGGGTCACAGCAGGATGTGACTGAGCTGCTCACTGATCCGGTTTGATCAGAACCGACCGGGTTCTATCAGAACCGGAAACCAGGCATCAGTTTGCTGGAAACAAACGAGTTCATTCATTCATGCTCATGTTTTCATTTTGTTATTCAGTCATTGAAACGTCACAGGTTCAAACTAAACTTTAATGTTAAATATTTATTTAGAAAGCCAAAAAATGTCGATGAGTCACAACCATTATTTTGATTTAAATATTTAACCCTTATGAAGCCACAAAACGAGTTAGCAAAAATATATTTAGATCCCAAATAGTTAAAATATAACTTAAAACCAAATAACTGATTAGATAGCAAAATGTTTGCTGTTGTTGTTTAGTTGTTGCAACAACTAAATATTTCATTAGCAAACCAAAAACAGCATTTATTAGCTAATAAGCAATAAATTAATAAATGCAGCAAGTTAAAAATGTAGTTTTGGTTCAGTGCGTTTCAGAAGGAAAAAGTTCTGGTTGTTGTTCAGGTTCTGGACCAGCAGGGCTGCAGTCAGTGAGGTTCGGTTCTGGTTCTGGTTCTAGTTCTGGTTCTGTTTATTTGGTGGTTGCTAACAATATTTTTTAACTAAATATTTAGTTTTGAACTAACAGATCGATTTTTATTTGCTTCTGAATCCATTAAAAATCTCCTTTTATTTGTCTTACAAAATAAAACCAGTCTGCTTTCTGTCAGCCTCCATCTTGGTTTACAAAAACATTTGGACTTATTTTGGTTTTTCTGAAGCTGACACGAGCTTCACCTGTCATGAAACGGTGTGGTGGTGAGGCAGACGCTTGAGACCCAGGTAGAGCTGATTAATGATGTTTTTAATGATGAAATAGTCCTAAATAGTCCAAAACACAGGCAGCACTGCTGAGCGGAAACCAGGGCTCAACGCAGGTAGCAACTGTGTATATGAACGGACTGAGACACGTACAACATCAGACAGAATGAGACGAGGAACAACTAACACAGGTGGAGTTAAATACACGGAGGGTAATCAAGGAAACGAGACACACCAGGGAACAATCAAGGGGAGACAGGACAACACAGAAAGACACAGAAACTCAAAAACCAAATCCTTACATCACCGAGTTCAAAGGTCACCAAATGGAGACGGAGAAGTTCAGGAACAGCACTGGTGGGCGGAGCCAATCAGCTGTGAACATTTTTACAATTCTTCACTAAAAAACTCCAAAAACTTCTGATGGAAATGTGAACAGCGCCACCTGTCTGCAGAAAGGTGGCGCTGTCTCCCTGTAATGCTCTGTTGAAACAAAATGGAGGGAGGCAGAGGAAAACGCTTTCATGTTTTTATTTCAGTCTGGAATAAATCTGAACGATCCTTTGATCACCAATAAACTGAAGCAGAAATTATTATTAATGATCGATCTGGATAAAGCGTGCCGTGACAGTGGGAACAAAGCGTGAGTAAAGCAGCGACCTTTGACCCCCAGCTGTTCCGCCATCAGTAGGAACAGCTGATGTTTTGTTGGTTCTGGTTTTGATCTGTAACACGGAGGTGAATCCGGGCGTTCTGATCCGGGTCCGACCGTTCGCAGCGACTGAACCGAGGAGGAAGTGACCAGTGAAGCTCCAGTTTCCACTTCCTGTTTCTGGAAAAGCGCGGCGGGAAGCCGAGTTCGCCTGGAGTCGGGATGGAAAAACATTCCTGCAGGATGATGAGAGATCCTGGGAGAGAGGAGGGGGACGAAGGCTGGGCGGGGTGGGGGAGGGGCTTCCTGGCCTTCATCATGGTCTTCATCATCATCATCATCTTCATCATCATCTTCTCTCTATAATTTGTTTCTCACGTCATTAAAAGTTTATTTAGGAGAAAAAGTTTCTCTTTTCCTGCAGCTCCTCATTAAATCTGCATCTTTAACACATTTCTGTGGCAGCAACGATTTTAATGAATAAATTAAAGCAAAAAGATCATCTGAGACGAGGAAGACGAGGAGGAGGAAGATCGGCTCCATTTAAATAAAAATGAACCAGAAAGAGAAAATTAGTGCTGGGACTTGATTCAAATTTTTAATTGAGGGTCAGAAAGTAATTCTTCACAATCTATTAAATAAATGAACAATCAATTCATTTCCAAACCTTTTTGTTGGTGAATATTTTAATAATAGGTGTGAGCTGAACATCACATATTTGTATAGCTTTAATTGGGCTGAAGTTTTATTCTAACGTTTCAGTTTTTCTGTTCCTTTCAGCATAAAAATGTTGATGGAAAAACGGCTAATTTCATAAAGAAGTTTTAAGAGTTTGGCCAGAACTAACACGGCCGTCAGATGGAAACAGATTCAGTCACCGTGTTTTAAAATATCGCATTAGAAAACATCGATGAAAATTTAAAAAATTGAAATAATGTTTTTACGATAACTTGAGGTGGTTTTTGGTTTTTCAAAAAACCAATAATGTGCTAAACATGGAAATGAAGGAATGCTGATGTTTTCCTCTCCTGAACGCAGCGGTACCAGGAACGTCGGATCGATCCCGACCTCAGGTTCTGATCCGGATCCATAAGAAGATCTTCAAACCTTCAGAACAAACCCAAACCAGCGAACAGAACCAGAACTTTGGGTCCAGAGCTTCTTTCCTCCACCATTCACAGCTTGCTGAGAGCTAGCACTGTAGAATTTAGCGAGCAAACACCATCAGTTGAAGAAGACCTCTGACCTATGACCCCACGGCTGAACTCAGCCTGAAGCTGAACCAACATGGAGTCCAAACATCTGAGCCAGAACCAGACAGGCGACAATTCTCAGCACAACACCTGCACGTCATTCACAGCAGCTCGATCCGGTGAAACCCGACTGATCCGGTGAAACCCGACTGATCCGGTGAAACCCGACTGATCCGGTGAAACCCGACTGATCCGGTCGCATTTAATTGGCAGAATGAACGAAAACGCAAAATACAGATTCATCATAAAATGGTGACGGAGCATCAGCAGTGGAGATGTTTTATTCACATCTGGTTCTGGTTCTGCTGACATCGACTCAGGATGAATCCTGACGTCAGTTTGGAAACCTGAACATCTGGACCGTGTTTGGAGTTGCTCCTGGCGCCCCCTGCTGGAGCGTTATTAATCTCTGGGTCATTCAGCGATCAATAAGAGGGAACATGGCGGTTCGTTTTTCAGTCACTGTGTTATTAATTTATCTATAAATGTCACAGATTCAAACTGAATATTTAATGAGCTCAAAACTGTTAAATTTCTACCTAAATATTTGGCTAGCAAGCTAAATCTTTAGCTCCCCACCGGTGTCTTCCTGTCAGCCGCGACCCCTCAGTGACCTTTATGTTGTTTACATTCCCGCGTTGGGTCTGTTCGGTTCTGATCCGGCCTCCTTCCTGCCGTTTCCCTCCTGGTCTCTAACCGGGTCAGAGCTTGGTTCTGTCTGAGGATCTGATGTCAGGGCGAGAAGCTGAAGCGGACCGGGACGTTTCGGACCGGTTAGAACCAGCTGGGAGTCCGGATCCACTGATCCAGGTCAGGGCGTTCCCATCAGGAAGCGAGTCCAGGACGTCTGAGCGCGCGGGGCGTCGCCCTGTAACCCAACCGTGACTCTGGACACGAGGGAGCAGAACCCCCCTCCCCCACCTATTTCCTTTCCCAAACTGATTGTTCCTCAGAGCGGGGCGGGGCAGATGGGGCAGTAGGGGGGTGGGGGGGCATTGTTCTGCCTCCAGGCAGCGGCTCACAGACGGAGCTGTCTGGACCTGAACACTTCATTCTTTCTGTCCTGGAATATCAGCCCGGTTCCGGTCCAGATCTGCTCTGATGGAACTGGCCCGGTTCTGGTCCAGAACATCTTGAGCCTCCGGATCCGACCAAATTGATCCATCAGAACCATCACTCGGTCTGTTCAGTGCAGAGTGAAGATGGTTCTGACCCGGTAGAACATCCAGAACCTTCTGGGTCTCCCACTGGTGGAGGACTTCCTGGTTTCTGACCAATCAGAGAGCAGAGGCACGCCCACTCGCTCTTCTCTGATTGGTTCTGAAAGTGGACCTGGAGGTTCTGCTCAACCCGTCAGCTCTCCCAGAAAATGTGGGCGTCACCATGGCAACCAGTGGCTGAGCACTGCCACTCAGCAGCTTCCTGTTTCAGACTGAAGGACGATAGAGAACCGGCCCCTGGTTCTATTGGACCAGAACCGGCCCTTCTGCAGTCCAAAGGGAGGCGATACCACCAGTTGTTCTGGCGCTGCTCCAGAGTGGAGGACGGGCTCAGATAAAACGGCGCCGGTCCGGCTGAGTGTTCCTGTGCCAGGTTTTGAAAGCCCGACCCGGAAGGGGAGTAGGCGGTACCGCTGCGTCTCCAATCGGACCTCAGAGTGACTCCATCAAACATCAGCGAGGGACGGGCAGAACCACAGCAGGTCATGAACCCTCTGCTGTCAGAGATCAGAACCGGGCCAGCAGAACCGGTGGGCCCTTGTGCAAAGCCCAGATGTTGGTTCTGGTCCCTGGTTCTGTTTCTGGTCCCTGGCTCTTGTTCTGGTTCTGGTCCCTGGTTCTGTATCTGGTTCTGGTTCTGTATCTGGTTCTGGTCCCTGGTTCTGGTCCCTGGTTCTGGTACCTGGTTCTGGTTCTGGTCAGAACCAGAACCAGAGTAAGTTCAACTCTTACTCTTGCTGTAAGAGTTGAACTTACAGTAAGAGTAAGTTCAACTCTTACTGCTACAGAGGGAGTTCTGACCCGTTTATCCAGAACCGGTCCAGCAGGAAGCTGACCCGGAAGCAGCGTTTGCGTTGAGACGTTTGATCAGAACTTCCTGTCCGGACCGGGCCATGATGTCCTGCTCCTGCTGCGTGAACCTTCAGCTGCTGGTTCTGACCGTACTTTGATTGGACTGCGGCCCGAACCCTGGAAAAGCAAACCCCCGGTGTTGGTCTGCAGCGGAACCGCACCGCTCCGCTGCTTTGTCTCCGGTCCAACCCAGAAACAAAAAAGTTCTGCAGACCTGTAATCAGAGCCGTCTAATTTTAGGCTGCAGACGTTTTACTACAGATTCTGTTTCAGCCCAAACGGGCCGGCAGCAGAACCTCCTCCTGCCTGCGGTGCATTCTTGTGGCAGCAGAGCTGCAGCAGAAATAACTGCAGCCACGGGCCGGGTCCAGAGGTTCTGGTTCTGGTTCACTCTGACCCACAGAACAAGCAAACCCCTGGTCCCTGATGCTGCGTCCAATCAGGAAGCAGCATCAGAGTCCTTTGGAGAAACATGGCTACTAGCATTAGCATGCTAACCCATCAGGCTGCATGTTTCTCAGATTTCCCATCAGCCACTTGGATTTCAGGATGATGGCCATTTTTCAAGATGGCCGCTGTCTGTGAGCCTTTCAAACCAATAATGTCCTCCATTTTTAGGACTTGCTGAACTTTGTGTCAGATGTTTTCAGGTCGACTCTGATTGGATATAAAGTCAAGCAATCACAAAGTGACTTCCTGTTAGCGAGTCTCAGCAGCTGCAAGGCGATGAAGATGAGCGACTGATGAAGAGTCTGACCTCAGAGTGAAGCTCAGGATGGGTTTTAGTAAAAATATGGATTTATTTCAGCAGTATCTGCTCTCATCCCCTCCCCCCCTGTTTCTGCTGCGCCTCGTGTCTGGCTTCGTGTTTTTCTGCTGATTTATTCCCAGGAATCCTAAAATCCAGGTCATTATCAAAGCAGCAAGCTGAGTAATCCCAGCGGGAATCCCTCCGACTCTTCCAGCGCTCCGACTGTTGGAGGCGTGATCATGTCTGCAGGAAGACCCGGTGCTTTAACTATGCCGCTCCGCAGGAGACAGACAGGAGGACAGAGGGGCTAACGTTAGCTTCACTGACTTTCACTAACAGGTGAAGGTCAGTGAATTTAATCAGTAATTTAATCACTGTAAATTTAAATATTTCAGTGATTAATCACAAAGTCCTGAGGAAGAACAACTGTACTGTATTTTGTTTCTGGTACGTCCATAAATGTAACGGACAGAAACATCCAGTAACGACCCGGTTTCTTGTCCTGTAAATCTGACGCTTTAGCTACATCCGCTAACAGCTATGAAGCCGCTTCTCTCGGCCTACTGGGGATTGATTTCTGCTTCTAAGCGATCTGATTGGACGCTGGAAATGATTGTTGTGTTCAAGTTGTGCTAAGAAGAGTTAGCCTATCAGCAAAGCTATGCTAGCCTAAAATAGCATCTCAATGCCAAACATGTAGCAGCTAATGCTAAAGTCAGCGTTCACATTTCCACAGAAGCTCCAGGAATGATCAGAGGAACTCTGGAAAAATCAACTTTCCTCCAATCTGATGAAGAACCTGAAGATTAAAAACTTTAAATATCTTTGTTTTTCAGCTCCTACGTCTATTCAATAGTTTAGCAGAAAAGGTTTTTGAATAGAAAATGTTGCTTGTTTTTGTCAGTAGTTTTGGACTATTTGTGATGACAGGGCCTGAAATAAACCTGATTGAGTTGTGTGAATAGGTGCTAGTCGCGGCTCCCTTTGACGTCCTGCTGATCCAGATCCGTGTTTTGTGTCTTGCAGAGCTGCTGGGCTCCACCAAGAGGCTGAACGTCAACTACCAGGACGCCGACGGGTCAGTGACAGAGACAGGAAGTTCCTGTCTGGCTTCCTGCAGCTGCTCTTCCTCTAAATGCTTTTACTTTTCTCTCATAATTGAAACTTCACTTGAAAGTTTATTTTTTTCAAGTGAAAAAATGAATTTTATGATTAAAAACAAACCTTAAGATTTTATTAAACTGAATAACAATTTTAATTCACTTGATTAATTTGAATTGTGTTTAAGAGATAGATTTTAATAATTAAATTAAAATTGTCCAAAAGTCAATTTAATTATTTTTAAACATATTTAAAAATATGTTTAGCCTCTCCCTGGGCTGCCACCTTATCGTGGTGGAGGGGTTTGAGTGTCCCAATGATCCTAGGAGCTTTGCTGTCTGGGGCTTTATGCCCCTGGTAGGGTCACCCAAGGCAGACAGGTCCTGGGTGAGGGACCAGATGAAGCGCAGCCCAAAGACCCCGATGACGAATAAAAATGTTGGATTTCGTGTTCCCTCACCCGGACGCGGGTCACCGGGGCCCCACTCCGGTGCCAGGCCTGGAGGTGGGGCACGTTGGCGAACGCCTGGTGGCCGGGCTTTAGCCCATGGAGCCCGGCCGGGCTCAACCCGAAGAGGAGACATGGGTCCCTCCTCCCATGGGCTCACCACCTGTGAGAGGGACCAAAGGGGTCGGGTGTGATGTGAGATGGGTGGCAGCCGAGGGAGGGGGCCCTGGCGATCCGATCCTCGGTTGCAGAAGCTCTTGGGACGTGGAATGTCACCTCTCTGGTGGGGAAGGAGCCGGAGCTGGTGTGTGAGGCTGAGAGGTTCCGTCTAGAAATAGTCGGTCTCACCTCGACGCATGGCTCCGGTTCTGGAACCAGTCTCCTCGAGAGGGGCTGGACGTACTTCCACTCTGGAGTTGCCCACGGTGAGAGGCGTCGGGCAGGAGTGGGCATACTTGTTGCCCCCCATCTTGCTGCCTGTACTTTGGGTTTTACCCCGGTGAATGAGAGGGTAGCCTCCAACCGCCTTCGGGTGGGGGGACGGGTTCTGACTGTTGTTTGTGCTTACGGGCCGAACGACAGTTCAGATTACCCACCCAAATAACAAAGACTTTGTGCTGTTCTCGTTTAGTGACGTAATTATATTAGTTGTGTTACCTCCCCCACGCCACTAGAGGCAGCTCAATGATTTCATCCACTCACACACATGACTTCACTTTAACGGACAAAAGGAGGGACCTTCTGTAGTTTCACCGGGTCATCCAACCGTTTGGGTCACTTTATACGTCCTATCAGATTCTTTGACGCCGCCCATGAATGTAGTCCCCCTTTAATAAAACCAAACTCTCAGAGTTTAATCGGTTTACTGTGACAGCCAATCAGCGCATCTCTGCTCCAGCATCTTGCGCTCCGGACCAATCAGCAGCGAGCAGCTCTTTGTTGTTGCTGCTTCGGGCCGCGGCAGGACGCGGACGGCCAGCGAGCTGCGGAGTATCGCTGCGGTTTGTCCCGGATCACCGACCGGTTTCTCGCCAGTTTGGCTTTCTGACAGGCGGAGGCGCCATGTCGGTGAACATGGAGGAGCTGAGGCACCAGGTGATGATCAACCAGTTCGTGTTGGCGGCCGGATGCGCCGCCGATCAGGCCAAGCAGCTCCTCCAGGCGGCCCACTGGCAGTTCGAGGTGAGTCCGGATAGCGGAGGCTTTAAGCCCGCTTCCTGTCGTCGGATCAGCGGGAGTGGGTTCGGGTTTCGGAGCGGACCGACAGGAATGACTAACAGGGGATCGGTTCTACGGTTCGGGTTCGGACCACGCTGCTGCTCATGCTAACATTAGCCACTGTTCCCACCAATGGCTGCCTTTGTTTACATTCTGCAAGTGAGTCATTCCGTGCTGGATGATCCGGAATTTATGGCAGGAACAGTTCTCCGACATCCGGATCCGCCTGAGAACCAGATTAGCCTGGAGAAATTCACCGATTTACCTTCTTGGAGGAACCGTTTCATTTGTTAGACTGAACCGTTCACTGACTGTTCGGTTCAGATACGGTCAGAGGGAAGAACAGTTCAGTTGTTGGTTGAACATGTGACTCACCTGAAGGACCTTTGACCTCCAGATGGACACTTCCAGCTGGACCATAAGGTTCTGAGCTTTCAGCTAAAGCTGCAGGTCCTGAGGTCAGAGATCAGGGCCACTGTGAAGGGGAATGTTGTGCTGGTTCTGACCCGGTTCTGGGTCCATGTTGATGTTGCTGTGTTGCTGTGTCTGCAGACGGCGCTGAGCTCCTTTTTCCAGGAGGCCAACGTTCCGGGTCAGCACCAGATGGTAAGAAGCTGCTTCATCCCCTCCAGAACCAGAACCCAACTGTTGGAGCTATTTATTCTTTATTTCTTTATCGATTTGAATTTGGTTAGTTTATTCTTAAATTTCTATTTTTTGTATTATTTAGAGTTTATTTGCAGGTAAATAATTGTTGATTTTATTTATTTTTTGTCTTTTGTTTTCTTATTTTTTCTCATTTAGTCTCTCTGAGTCAAACAGGAAGTAATGTGGGTCAGTCCACTTCTATAAATGTAGGGGCCTGGTAAAGGACCAGCAGGCATTTGGGTTAGGGGCCTATGGTTTTTACCAGAGCAAGAGAAGTAGGAGAACAATGGAAAGTTTGAACCTTGTAACTGTTTGCTGGAAAATAGGAAAATAAACCACACAGAACAATCAACAAGTTTGGACATTGAACCTTCTTTGCCTGCGTGAAGAATCTGGACCCCAGAGCCTCATAGTGGCTGATGGAACTTTTATTGGATGTTTGGGTTGACAAACAATCGCCACTACACCAACCATTCGAATCGCACCAGAACCGTTCAGAGTTGGTGGTTCTGTCTGGAGCATCAAAAACCTGCAGAACCTTCAACTGGACTGGTTCGGTTCTACAGAACCGAGTCCAGACGTTGTAGTCGCTATAAAAAGAGTCCGACTTACGGGTCGGGTCCAGGTCCCAACAAAACCAACCGAATCGCCGGGCGAACCGGGTCATCTGTGTCGGTCCAGTTCTGGAGGCTGCAGTACCGGAATGAGGCGGCAGGGGGCGCCGCTTCAGTGTCCAGGCCGTCCAGAGAGTTTCTGTCCAATCTGTGTAACCCGACCTGCCGGTCCGATTGTTCCTGAAATGTCGCTTAATAAAGAAGAACTGGAACAGCAAACATTCAGACATGACTGTGTGGGCGGGGCTAACCGGGTGGGCGGGGCTAACCGGGTGGGCGGGGCTAACCGGGGGGCGGGGCTAGCAGTCAAAGCTCTGCACCAGTAGCTGAGTATTAGACCTTTGCTGATGTAGAAAAGATCAGCTGGTCTGCAGCAGCAGCGTGTGGGGGAGGGGAAGCAGCGTCTAACGGTTTGTCTCCTCCCACAGACGGTGACGCCCAGGAACACGCCGGCCACGCCCCCCAACTTCCCAGACGCCATCGCCATGTTCTCCAGGCTGCGGGCGTCAGACTGCCCTCCACAGGCCGCCTCGCCCCCCCTGTGGCCCCCCGGCGCCGCGCCCGGCGGCCCCCAGCAGCCGGCCGCAATGTCGGCGCTCCACGGCCCAAGATGAGGACCGGGTCGGTTCTGGTCGGGTCGGTCTCTGCTGGAAGGAAACCAGGAACAACGGATTCATGGAGAGTCCAGATGGTTCTGTGAGGGTTCTGACCCGGCCCGCTGGACTCAGAGTCCAGAGCCATGAGGTCCGAATATCCGGCACTGGGTCCGGGTTCGGCCGGGTTCTGCCTTGAGGGAAACCGACCCGGTTCTGCTTCAAATTGATTTTTATTTCCGTTTTTTTCCAAACTTTAAACTTTCTGAAAGTGGAACCATCAGAACCCGACCAGGTTCTAGTCCTGGACCGGGTCAGACCGGAACCAAACCTTTGTTCACTCAACGACTGGGAGCCTTTTGGGTCCAGGTGTTCAGAACTGCTCCGGTTCTCCTTTATTCTGAATGTTGATCATGACAGAGTCAGAGGTCAGAGGTCACAGAAACGTTCTTGAGACGCTGAACCTCTGAGTGTCCTGAATGTTTCTCTGCTGCACACAGAACCAGAACCAGAACACTCTTCCTTCACAGATCCTTTCTGTTCTGGTTGATTTTTCACTTCCGGGTCAAACTGGACTCCGACAGGAACCGACCCGCAAATCCCCAGAATCTCCTTACTCTCCTTGGACTTGAGGCCAAATTCCAGAACCGGGTCATGGAACCGGGTCACAGCCTCCTTAAAGGAGTTTTTATCATCAACAGATTATCCATAAATCAGAATTTTTTTCATCTTTGCTTCCAGATCTAAAAAACTTCAAATTTCATTAAACTTAAAAAATAACCAGAAAGATCCAGAACCAGAACGGGTTCGGTTCTGTCCGGGCCCATGGTTCTGTCCATGGCAAACATGGCAAACATGTTTGCCATGTTTGGCTTAAACATCTTTAAGCCAAACATCACTTAAAGATGTTTGGCTCTTTAAGTGATGCCGGGGTTCTATGGGTCGGTGAACATGAACAGGTCAAAACTCCTGAACCGGCCTGGTTCTGTCGCCATGGAGACCAATTTACCCAAACCTTCATTCAGTTTGGACTTCCTTAGTTTCCGTACTTTTAATTTTGCTGTTGGACTTTATATGTTTAATAAAAGACATTCTGATCTGGTGTGAAGAACCATCCGGGCCGGAACCAGAACCATCAGGGCCAGGTTATCTCTGGCGTCTTTCCAGTGTCAGAGAAACTTTATGTTGGATTTTTATAAGATTTAAAAACTTCCAATGTTTATAGGAAACTGTTTGATCTCTAACAAGAGAAAAGCTTAACAATAAAGTTTTAGAAAATAAAAACATTTGAGCTGGATCTATGAAATAAAAATGGTTACAGTATATGGAGCCATGTAGCACTTTTAAAGCGTAAGCATGTTGTTAGCTTTCGAAGTGCTAGAATGTAGTTAGCTTTCAAAGCGCTAGGATGTAGTTAGCTTTCAAAGCCCTAGCATGTAGTTAGCTTTCAAAGCGCTAGCATGTAGTTAGCTTTCAAAGCCCTAGCATGTAGTTAGCTTTCAAAGCGCTAGCATGTAGTTAGCTTTCAAAAGGATATTTTTGCTCTGATAAATGCTAGCAAACATCTTAGCAAGATGAAACAGGAAAACATGGCTGCCACTGGGATGGAGGCGCTATTTAATTGATTTCGGTTGGTGTTCAGGTTCCCGCCTGACTTCATATTCATGTTAGGTTTTTAAAAAACTTTTTTTCATAAATTTACTGAAATTAATAATTTCTTTCACACAGATGTTTTGGCCAGGAAAAATACTCTGTTCCACTCAAGATAAAACAAAGGACACTCGGGTTCAGGTCCAGGATTTTGTCCAGAATGTGTGGATCAAAACATGAACTAGATCTTTACTGGGCCTCGTACTAAACGCTGCACAGCTTTCACACTAAAACTTGGCGTTCAGACAAACTTAGAAAAATGCGGCGCACAAAACAGTTGAGCTGTATGAAGCCGTGCATACGCTCACACCGGCGCACCTTTCCTTTACACAACACAGTTTGAGGAAAATTTATGGGAAAATTTTTCTGCCATACTTCCAGAGCACACATTATCGTTTTGAAAGCAGGATTTCATGTCTTTCGTCTCAGAACTTGTAACGCTCGTTACTCCAAACTTCTGCACTTGCAAATATTCACTGTGCTTCTCAAACTTTTCTCCTTCCGCTCAAAACTTTCTGCTCGCTAGTGAAACATTTTCTGCTAAAAGTACCGTTGCCTGGCAGCCTCTCAGCCAATAGAAGGTTCTGTTCAGGTCGCTTTATTTTGGTAAATGATAAACATTAAACACAGGAAACAAAAAAATTACAACAAACCCATAATTTATATACTTGCCTACCGCCATAAAAGATATCTTCTTCTGTCCTAGATGTACTTTCATAAGTTACACACAAACACGCATGTATATACATGCACACAGACATATTTTACAAACATAATTACATGATGCATGTATATGCATACACAACACTTAAGTTAATACCACTTAAAAAATGTTTTTGGGGCTGGCTGTGGTGGTGCAGGGGGTTAGCACGCCCCACGTTTGGAGGCCTCAGTCCTCGACACGGACGTCGCGGGTTCGACTCCCGGCGACCTTTGCTGCATGTCTTCCCCCCTCTCCTCGCCCTCTTTACTGTCTGCCTACTGTCACAAAAAATACGAGCCACTAGCGCTGCAAAAACTCTTCAGAGAAAAAAATGGAAAAAAAATAAAGTCTTTGAAATAACATAATTCAATCGTGGAAGGATTTCCACACGATTAAATATCTTTCTTTCAGCATGAAGCAAGTTTGTTGAGCTAACTTAATTGTCATGACTTAAATCAACTTAACTAAGTAGTGTGAATGTACCACTGTAGAATAAGGTGGTTTCAACTAAATTTGCATTCATCTTAATCAAGTAAAGTCAATTATTTGGTGCAAAACATTGCAAAGTAGTTGGGCTTACTCTATTAAATTACATTGGGTCCAACTATAGTAAAAGTTAAGTTGAGCCAACACATTCGCTTTAAATTGGAGTAACATAATTACATAGTGCTGAAATAAAGCAAAGTAATCAGGTGGAAATCCTTTCCATGATTTTTTTATGTTCATCCAAAGAGGGATTTTTTTCAGTGTGCACAGCAATTTTGCTCATTGACAGCATGTCAATTAAAAACAATAAATCCTTCATTGGTTATAAAACCACTTCAATTTAAAGGATATTGCATGTTTTAAAATTTGGATAACTCGGGTCTCGCCAAAGAACTGAACTAAGTGCGTCATGTTTTAAGAATTCACTTGTACTCTTCTTCATGTCTTTGCAGGAGAATCACTGCAGGCGCATAAAAATATTGGGGGACTGTTACTATTGTGTGTCAGGACTTACACAACCCAAGGCAGACCATGCCCATTGCTGTGTGGAGATGGGATTGGATATGATTGATACAATTGCGTAAGTAACGAATACCCACAGTGAAAACAAATTCATCCGTGACAGGCCTGCGTGGCATCACAGAAGGTTTTATTCAGTTCCTTTAGTTTCACTCTTTAGATGTTCTTCTAGGTTTATCTACCCAACACAGAAATACAACAAAGTTCATTGAGATTTCTGGAAATTAAAATATTTTACTGTACATAATCTCAAATAGAAACCAAGTTTCTATCTACAAGTGTTTCGACGAGTTTCTGAAAACTGAAATATGTTGATGCTATGTTTGCATACCTTTACCTGATTAAACTTTAGCTTTAATAACATAAAGCTACATTATTTTTTTAAGTTTAATCAGGAATGCTTTTATAACAAATTTATGTCAGATCATGATTTCTTGGTTAATGTCAAGTTGTCATAACAAAGACATTTTGAATAATGTCAACTTTGTATT
>CAEFZY010012479.1:0-32229 GCA_903066815.1 Brachyrhaphis roseni
CGCTGGTTTGTAATCTATTAATAAAGTTTGACTGACCTATCTGACTGTTTTGTTGACATTCCCTTTAGCGCAGCTCCATTTAATGGATGCATAACATAACCTCAGCCTTTACTGTAGCGCCTTATATATGATTTTTTTTTAAAGGCCGTTCATTGAAGGTGTGCCTTATAATGCGGTGTGCCTTATAGTGCGGAAAATACTGTAGTTACGGTTCAGTGTAGACAAAATGAAAAATATTTTTTCAACAGAGTGGCAGTATATTTGCAGTTATACAGCAAGAGTAATAATACAAGGAATTCAAAAACACAGCTTGCTAAAAGAGGAAAAAAAGGTACAGCTTAATTTAAAATATCCTTAATATTGCCAAGACACTAATAGAAACTTGTTGAGCAAAGCAAGACATAAGAGATAGCACTGTGCTCAAATATCCAAAGAATCACTCTCTTTGAGCTTAGGTGACACAGTGTCATAATATACTTATGAGTATTTCAGACTTAATCCGGATATATGGCAAAAGATACCATGGGAGGGTGGGGAGTGAATCAGTTACAAAACACTGATTTTGTAGCCACAGGGTTACAGCTGTGCATGCAGAATCTAATTTACGACCTTAACCACAACTGCAATCCAAACACAAGTGTAATCTGCTTTGTGGAAAACCCTCACTCACGAACAGAAGGCATCACCTGCCTGTGCCTTTTATATCCATTCCGGCCTCATTTGTAACTAGATTTAAAAAAAGGGAGAACACAGGGATGAAGAAAGATGGATGCACACAACAATAAGCCTCTACCCAGTGAACCACCAATCAGCATTCTATGAATGAATCCTATTTATGAAGGCGGTTATACCATCTGCTGGTAAATTTGACAAGACTACACACTTGATTTCCAACTGTCAGACATACTAATTTACTTAATCAAGTTGCATGACATCTTTGACACAGCACAGTTGAGAGCTAATGTACACTACAACTACTACATTTTCAATACCACTGATATGGGAAAAAGTTTTCACTCTGTCAGATCGAAGTGGCACAGCTTTTAAGTCCCCTCTATCTGGTTTGTTCTGCACATGCAGACAATTAAAGGTAAAATTAAAATTATATCAGACAGATGTTTTAAAGAGGTTATCATGTAAAATCTACTTTTTTGAGCTTTGTGTGGTGCCACAAACTTTTAAGTATTTTTACCATACACTTAAAACCTTCATAAATATCTCACCACAATGGCAATTAAATTGAGAGCAAAAATATATATTTTGTTTGTATGTTTTCTGGTTTGAAAGACATACAAACAAAATATATATTTTGTTTGTATGTCCACTGTATATAAGCATCATTAGCCCTTGAACAGCATTAGGTATATTTAGGCAATGGATAGATTTTTGTGAAGGAAGCATCTAATGAAGACTGACAGATTAATCAGGAGTGATCCAGTTGACCCTGAGTCAAGTCATGCAACCTGTGTCGAATAGAATTATATACATTTCAGTCAGACTCTTTAGATTCCAAACAAACACCATGAAAATGGATGATATCACGCCAGTCTGTATGTAACTACAGTGGCTCTATGTGTATTGGAGAATACATTTAAAAATATAGTAACTGGTCTATAAAACATTAAACAGTGTAGGACCAAATTACATTTCTGAGTTGCATGTTAAGTACAAACCGGCCCTCAGGACTTCAGAGAACCAGAACCAGAACTAAACAAGCTGAGATTTCTATAAATTAATACAATTGAATGTGTTTTGATTACCATTGGAATACCAGTTAACTAAAAAAAAAAATACAAATGATGCATTCACTGAGAATTTAACTAGTATTTCTACAACAAATCAGTAGTAAATCAAAAATCCAACAAACTGTATGTTTAGAGGATATTAACTTGTTTTTCTGATTCTTCTTTCAAGGTTAAAAGCTGCATGAGAAAGGATTTCAGTTTTTCAGTTGGTCTGTGACACTGCAGCGTAGAGAAAGCCTGAGCCATCTTTCTGTTCTGCAGTCTCTTCACGTACAAGGAAAGGGAGGCTGCAGTAAAACAAAACCAGGATTCCCTAAGAGAGACGTGAATAAAAAAAGCATATGCTATTATGACACTATTAATCTAACATGACAGTCCTACTATATTCTGGGAGAAACCAGCTGAATAGGATAGTAAGGGTGGTGAGCTCACAGTGGCAGCACCACTCATAAAAAATCCATTGCCGTCTTCTGCCAATGATACAAGAAAAAAATATGCTAAGAGAACAACAGCATTGTCCAGTGGGCATAGTACAGACCATTTATGTAGCATATTGTGATTTTCTGATTCCTTGATCACACATAAACATATTAAATTAGATTAAGCATTTTGAGACAGATAAGATTTACATCTAAAAAGCCGCTTTTTTGCAATCCTATTTATATTCCCAAACAATCTAAGTATTCTCATGCAGATAATAATGCAGTGTATTGAAACAAATGAACGGCTTGTTTTAAAGGGATAATGAGGATAAACAACAAGTGATTTACAACATGAACGGAGGTAATTATGCTCTCTGTTGATCTCCACAATATACTGTAATTGCTGCCTATAAATGCACATTAAGATGTAAAACATGCTGTTGACAACCAGAGAAAGAAGCAGCCCCAACACTTCATGGAACCCTATTTAAGACATGCAGAGATATAAGTAATAGCGGTTATGGTAAGTTCCATGTTTTTTAGATTAAAAAATGTATTGTTGTACATGTAAAACATGTATTATGTATGTACTCTCCATTATATCAAACTGAGCAATAAACCAATCTTTCGGTTTTTGTCTCTAATTCACAAGAAGCAGGTATAAACTAATCCAACGTATATACTGATGACCAATAAGCCGGAAAATTATAGATTTATAAGAGATTTGTTTAAAACAGACCAAAGACCACTGAGAAAGTGTTGCAACTTCAACCAGACATCTGCAGAACAGTATTTTAAAAAGTAAAATCCATATACTACAGCAAATTCCTGGTGACACATCAGTCTTTAACTCAATGAAATCACAGTTGAACATAAACAAGCACAAACTCAGGCTAAATCTGACAGGCCTGTAGCTCAGGCAGTACGACTTACTGAATAGGTAACAGACTAATATATATTTTAATGAGCAATGATTTATTGAACTGAATATTTTATCTAAAGCTATGAGAACTCTTTGTTTGTTGGATATTTTCTCTCCAAACAGGATCCAGACTCAGCTCAGTACAGGTGCACCTACAGTCCTGGAAAAAGAAATTTGACCGTCTACCAAGTCCACAGTTTTATGCATCAGGACTTAATAAAAATGCCATCAGCTGTGAAGAAACTTTTGCTGGATATCAACTTTGGAAAGAGTTATGTGGTCACTTCCAAACAATTTGAAGTTCTTCACTACAAAGGAACATAAATTAGTTCAGATAAATTAGTGCTATTTATCCCCTACATGTACTATGCACTATGTGTGGTGGCAACATAAATCTAAGTCCTTGAACAGGCTTGTTGTCCATTTGTTTAAGTTTTAGTTTTTGTTCTGATTGTAGATATTTTGAGGTTTTTCTTTGAGTAGCTATTTTCTTTAAGCCATTTTGAGACATATAAAGATCAAAACATATCTCTCTTACTTGAATGACATTGGCATGTTTTGACAATAATAATAGTTTATAGCATTCTACTAGCCTTACAAGAAGAAAGAGCATTTGATATGCTAGGAATTAGTTGTAGAAATATTATCCCCACTACAGAATGCAAGACATTAAGACAAACTGCAACATATGTTTAGAGGGCATTGTAGATCTTTATGGGTTAATCGGATAATAATGAACAAAGCACATGTATAAACTCTGAGTCTTGCCAATCTCATTAACTCCAGCAGGTTTATATGAAGTTTACCCTGTTGTTGTAGAGAACTTTGAGATAGTAGCTCACATAAATCTTTTTAAAGTGCATCTAAAAGTTTATGCTGGCAGTTTTGGTTGGTTCGTTACAAGAGAACTCATTTAATGACACCATGCTAAAAATGTATCAAGATTTTTTCACAAGCTTAGCTCTAACTTTGATGATCAAGGTTTGTGATTATCAAAGCCACACAGAGGGTGATTGACAGTATCAAGACTCTCCTCCTGGCTCTGATTGGTTGTTTCTAGTTAGCATGGGAGACGTCAGAGGAGCTCAATTTTTTCAGATTGTCCATCTTATACCATTATTTCATTCATTCATTCATTCATTCATGACAGTGACAGTTTCAACAAATATGTAAAAAACAATATTTTTTTTATAAAAGTTACATACTGCTGCTTTGAAAGTTGATGAATAATTAAATATTTATGAAGAACGTCACTTGCTTCAAAGTGAAATTAAAATACGAACATTATGTGGTAAATGCAGTTTCACCAGGAGGAGACCCAGAGGAAGACCCAGGACATGGATGGACAGATTGATGGGTGGATGGATGGCAGATGATGCAAGTCATTGCATTAGTAAGCGTGAATCTGTTACATGGACTTTTCAACAGCGATAAAAAAAAAAAAAAATAGCAACTCCTTAATCAGTCATTGACATTGAATATTCTTTTCTCATCAGACTAACTTGAATATTAGTATTTTTTAAAAGAGGTTCTACCTTGGCAACATACTCAATACAAATATGCCATATCAACCTCCTTTTTTACTGAAGCCCATTGGGTAGGCATAGTTCTGATTTTATGTGAACTGGTGCTGGACAATTTCAAAAGGACTAGGAGGATGTGTGCATGCGTCACACAACACTTGATACAATCATAAATTTACCCTGACAAGATAAAAGCAAGAACTCAGCATCCTGATTTATGGTCACAATGATTTCCCTTTGCTCCCCTAACAAGCTCTCTGTCAATAAAAGGATATACACCCACCCTCTTTATTTTTCCCCTCTCACTCCATATATATGTAACTCCTACAGCACAATGAGCTAAAAAAAAAACCTGAATCCAATTAAATGCTTTAAGACACGAAAGGAGTATATACAAATGCTGTTCTTTTTATCCCAACTCCTGAAGGAAGTGAGACTTTATATGTGGTGTATGGCACCTGTCAGCGGGTCTGCAGATGTATCGGTTAAGATAAATTAAATATGTTACGCTTGATTTGAGAAACCGACTTGCAGTGCCCTTGTGGTTTTGCTTTTTCTAAAGTGAAAACTTCCCAGAATAATAATAATAATAATAAAAAAAACAGCAAGCTGAGATAAAAACAAAGAAGGTATTGGTTTTCAATCTCCAAAAGGTAGAACCATTCCCTTAACACAGTCAAACATATCAACATGTTAAAACCTAAAATAAAGAAGAAAATTCTTTTTTTTTTTTGTCTCTGTCAAAGCTGTTATCATGGTCATATAGTATATATTGTAAAAGTAAGCTTCATGTAGCTTTAGTGACTCCAAACAAAATTAGCTTACCGAGGGAAAAAATGGTTCTTGGAGTTGTAAGGGTTGCTAAGCCCTGGCCTCTGCTGTCACTGAGCTCACATCACACAGTGTTACCAAACCACAAGGATGCATTGAGTGTCCACTACTAATCAATATACTGTCATTCTGTAGAATAAGAACCATGTACATATTCCGAAGGGTTGAGAGAAGGTTGCTGTTAGATACACCAAATATTCCTGTTTTTTTTGTTTTTTTTAGCTTTGTGGCTCTTAATGGCTTTATCTTGCTTATTAAGGCTAATATTGGATAATAAAAAGAAAGAAACACTTTTGAATGCAGTTAAAATGAAATGTGAAGTTTTAAAAACATCCCATCTAAACATTGTAAAATGTGTTTTTGGATACAAGCCACAGCTGATCATAAATACCTGAACACAGCATCACCACTTATGCTTAGATGGGTCATGTTGGTGCTACAAGAAAAAGCTGTGCCTGTATTGCTGAGTTGGTAATCATCAGCTTTGCTCGTTTGTTCCTCATTGTTGGATCTTTAATCCGACAATCTCGCTGAACAAAAATGAGAACACAGGGAGACAGTTAAATGTTCTATTGCAATCTTAGAATTGAACAGAGAACTCTGCCTTTCGACATCTCTTGTCTCTGTCTCCAGGCCAGTTCTAACCTGCTTCTCTGTCTTTGCATATTTATTACATGGAGGCGTAGCTTAGTTACAAATCATTTGTATAGAGGAGTGTCAAACCGAACACAGCTATCACATTTCAGTCAGTTACAAGTCTCAAACGTAGCTTCTCAAGATACTGTCTTTCATTTCATGAGGTTATAAAAACACAGTTGTTGGTTGTCTCTCAGGCCATAAAACTTCACTCCCGAGGTCCTCTCTGGGTCATCTTAAAACAAAAGTTTCTCGGGAACTTCTTATCTTTGATCCAGTCTTCTGTAAGGTGTCAACTGCTCCTGCTGTAAGGACAGCTGCGTCCCCTGCTGGGTCGTAAACGACTGACCGGTTCTTCCTGCTTCTCCAGAGACAATACAAACATGCATCCCAATACAAACAAATATCTCTCAATCCTTAATCTTTAATATTTAGATTTGTATTTTCTCTCAAAACCCAACATTTATTATTTTGTCTATGTCAAAGGTGTTATCATGGTCTGAAATACATATTTCGGTCTGCACAATAGATAATTTATGAGTACATGCCAATTCCCCTGGCTACTACAAGATTATTCCTGTACAGTTGTATCTCAGTAAATTGCAACTGAATTTGTGTGTAATTAAATAAAAAAAAAGTTAAATTAATATAGATTCATTAATAACAGAGATATGATTAGTTTTTTTGTTAGTTTTGATGACTCAGGTAATGAAAATTTATTTAATATACAACATAAGTGCAAAAATCAACCAAATCCTTGACATTGTCCAGCATCCAGCCATGATCACATTCCACAAGAAGGGTAAGACACAAAGTAAAAAGAACATGTCTATTCACAAGAGTTCCCATGAAGATGTTAATAGAAAGCTAAATGGAAGAAAAAAATGTGTTAAAAAGAAAAAAAGGTTAACAAGCAGCAGAGAAAACCGTAGCCTAAGGGTAAATGTGAAGCAAACCCCATTCAACAGTTCTAAATCAACATGGAAGTTAAAGCAAAATGAGCCCAAACAAGTCTGAAGCACAAGCACTTTACAATGCATATACATTATTTCCTTTGGCCAACATCAACGTAATAAAATAAATAAAAATTAATTTTATTGGTCTTATGTAATATGTTTAATTTTCTAAGAAACTTTTTTTTTTTTTTCAAATATATGAAATTTCTCATTGGCCCCTTTCAACCTGGTTGGAAATATAGAAAAAAAAAAATCAATACCTTGGTCCTTTAGCATAATACAAGTCGGTCCGCCAAGATCACAACCCGCTTCCAAATACAACTTGGACATAGTTGTCTAAGTTGAATCTCAGTAAAAATCCAGCTAATTGTTGTGCTTCATCCTCATGTTTTCAACATTATATTCTGCTGATTAGCATAGGTCCCGAACTTGATAAAATAAATTCAATATATTCCAATTTCTTGAGATGCACCTGCACAAGCTTAACTGTAAGTCTTTCTATTCTGACTTGGAGAATTAAGTCAAACAGACTTATGAGCTTTACAACTCAAAGTCATAATGTAACATAAGAACTTACAGTATATGACAACTTGCACAGTGTCAATGTAACAGAACAAAAAAAGGCACAACACATTACACAGCATAATCGCTTAGGTCAATAAAGGCAGGTTGCCTCTTTTTACATTCCCGTACTGGGAGGGCGAGCTGAGGCACGTTTCATTACAAAGAGATAAACAAACCATGGTGGAGCCAGAGGAGACCTACATCCCAGGTAAATGAGAGCTTTATGAAAAAGATTAGTGCAAATCCCTCTCAGAAAGCACTAGGACATGTGGGGTGAGAGGCTTTCAGATACAGACTTGGCTACCTCCATCCAGCGAATTCCCTTAGTGATCGATCAAAATACAAAAATCGCAGCTGTAGTCACAGAGGGGGAAGGAGGAGCTGAGACCCAAAGAGCAGTGAGCTACTGCAATAACTAATGGGTGGATTTATCTGAATTTTCATAATAATAAAAAAACACAGAGATAAAGCATATGTGTGCAATTTTGTCTCCAGACAGAGAGGCTCACAACGACAGTACAGCAGGTAAGCTGAACATCTGCGGAAACTACTCTGCCTGCAAGCTGCAGTTGCCATCTTTACTAAGAGCTGATCATTAAGCTCTGTTAACCTGCTGTACTAATATCTGCAGGGAGAACTGAGTGACACAAACACACACCTGCTCCATTTAGAGGGAAATCATTTCTTATTCCCGCAGCGAACATATAACTCCTCCCCAAGTGGAAGTCCTCATTCCCCTTCCTCTCCACAGGACATGTCTGCATATGAACACCTATTGCTCCCTAAATTGTTGATGGTAAACACTTGAAACCCAAAGAGAAAAATGGAGAAACAAATCTCAGCAAGGAATGTAAGGAAAATAAAGATGAGAAAAATTAGAAGCAGGCAAAAAGTAGGTCCAGGTGATGGAAATACCTGAAAGAAGATGAAGGAAGGGAAAGAAAAAAAACGAAAAAGGAGGAGTTTCATCTGACCCACTCAAGTGCTGCATGTCTGAAGTGCGCTTCATTGCCTCCTGTACTGAAGTAGCACAGGTACACCACAGTAAGTACAATCTGCAGAGGGAGCAGACAACTCATTACTGGAGCCCTAAAATATTTCGATGTGCCAAACACCATCTGTATGACTTCGGATATAAATACAAACTGAGTTTCCCTCGTAAGTGAATCTAGTGGAATTAGAACCTATTTATTTTCAGCCTAAAAGGAGAGCACAAGTACATGTCAGTGTCTGAATAAACATCCCTCTAAGAAGAGTCCTCACCTATAAGCCAGTGTAGTCATTCATCCTGCAGAGTTCATTAGTTACAACATGTATTAATATGTATTACATTAGGTGAACAGCATTCCCTGTAGCACAGAAACAATTTCACAGAGCACACCACTCCACTTGAGTGTAGCAGCAGTTACTATAATCTGATAAACTGTGAATAAGAAGAAATACATGTGAATCATCGGTGGATAAATACATACCATTGGGACTCTCCTCATCAATGGTCACTATGGTTGCAGGAGGGCCCGGCCGAGACAGCTTACACTCTGAATACAGAAGGAGACACACATAAAACTCAAGCCGCTTTTTTTGCACAAGAAACATTCCAGTAAAATATAAATTTTAATATGATGCGTGATGGCGGCATAGCTGGCATAGCTTCCAAATAAAGATGACACCCTTCATAAAGGCGTGTAAGATATCTTAAGAGATTAATCTTCCACAATTGCCACAATAATTTTTTCCCTCTTATCAATTTCTAAGAAATATTGTAGATGAAGTGGTTTTCTTGTGTAAATTTATGCTCTTCTTTTTTAAGTTGATCAGAGTGTTTGGTATCTTAATTAGCTTTCAGTTAGTGTCCTTTTTGCTAAGGAGACACAGATTCAAATTGTTCCTAGGTATTCTTCAAACTGGAACTGGAACAAACTAAGGGTGAATGAACCATCAGGTTTATCATGCCACCGCACACAGTAAGGAGATAGTCAGTGAAAGAGTGCAGCAGAGAGTGACATTTTGGAGTTGCCAAGTGTCTATAATAAGTATTTATTTTAAGACTTTTGCCCACAGCTTTACTAGGAGTACAGTTATTGTGCACTTTGATAAGACAGCTCATTTTTAAATGTACGTACATTATACTAGAACATCTATTGAGAATATTTGATGTACAGCTGAATAATGAAGTGTACTTTATTCTGCAAATAATTACCTGGAATCACCCTAAAAGATGATAAGAACAACATTGTGAAAGATTTGTATCAAAATAGAGCAGTGGTTGTAAACACTATCAGCAGGAGCGAGGTGAGTGTGTGTCAAGAAAAATATACAGAATCTTTAGAATCAAAAGATATATCTATGAGTACTTTAGGTGACATGCTGTCAGAAAACCACGGTAGCTTTTTAAACTGAGCTGGGAGAAACATATTACAGCTATCTCACAGAAGCTCCTCTCAGGGTTAAAATATATGTGAGAGTGAAGAAACTGAAGTATCCCAAACTGTCAACATTCAGTGTATGCTGCAAGGAAAGGTCACAGTGTGTTAAAGAATGTAAACGGCATGGATTTTAATAAATCACGTGGACTACCAGCCTGGAACTTGGCACTGGGTAATTTTCAAATGTGTATATTCTGCCCATTTTGAGATATGCAATAAGAACCACTTGTACAAACAAGAATCATCTTGTTAATATTAAATATATAACAAGATCACAGACAGATGGATTTCTAAGAAATGTAACATAGCATTTGGAGATTCACAGAGTTGTGAGAATTGTAAGCAGTTTCTGTTTATTTTCAGATACTACAGACAGTGAAGGCAATTTAATAGGAGTTTATGCACAGTTTCCCACAAAACAATAATTAACAAGGGAGGTTTTATAACTTAGATTGTAAACGGGCATCTGTTTTTGTTTTCTGCACATTGTAGTGGTCAGATTTATATTTCATGAGGGTTAAGCAAATACAGCTGTAGTCAATAAAAATTGTACTCAATTAGCGTTTGAGTATTAAGAGAGAGATAACTGCCAAATTCAAGTAAAAATATATTTTTTATATTTTAATGTGACGTAGTATTGTTATCAAGTCATTTTAAAGTGTAATGTAATCTGCATAACAGCTCATAATTCGCACTGCACACATCGGAGAACTGTTTGAGCATCTTCCTGTCACACAGATGGATCCTCTTACAGCAAGTGTAATCAATAAGTCCTGTAGCTGCATCATCAAGAGTAACTGACTGTACAACTCGGACAACTAGACAAAGGGCGGCGAAAAGCACAAGACAACATTGTGAACAGAACAAGAGGGAGAAAAGCTTTGCAGATGGAGGTCACAACAGCTAGATGGTATGAGAACATGGGACACAGGTAATGGCAGCTTGACAAATGGTACCAGATGGGGCAGTGAAGGGGGTGGGACATGTCATTCTATATAAACAAGCACTGAAAGGTAACTTTGCTGATGTAAGGAATGCTTGGGATTACATGTCTTTCAGCTTGGGGGAGGGGGGAAACGCAAGAAGAAAACAGCAAAATACCAAAGTTAATAAAACAAAGGGAAAACAGACAAAAGAATCTTGCCCTCTTACCCTCATACTGCCAGTCTGAAGGAGTCAGAGCACAGTTTAGCCAGAGGGAAGGAGAGCAGGAAGGAAAAAAGGAAAATGAAATAAAAAAAAAACATCAAACATTTAAGAAACAGCTCTGACGTTAGAAAAAAAAAGAGAGAAAAAAGTCCTTGCAAGAATACAGCGATATTAAGGAAAAGAGAAGGAGACATGTTATAAGGGGAGAAAATGTTAAACAGGGATTGAGATTTTAGAGGAAAAATATTAAGCAATCCAAAACTGGTAGCTTTTAAGATGCTGTCACAGGATTTATCTAAGTAGTTTGTTAAAGATAACGTCCTGTCACATATATGGATGATGTGACTCTTAACACACCCCTCTGTGGTAGAAGCCACATATATTGGAAGAAGGTTGTTACCTTCACACTGTGCTACAATATCAAGATAAAATGTGTCATATTTTATCTTGTTCATTTGTTTGTTCATTTTTAATACCTAATGATGGTTTGACCATTTAAAGTTGAAAGGTAAATCTATAAGGGCCCCCAAGATGTATCAGTGAATACCAGTTTAATTTACTCTACATTAGGTCCAACTGCCCTGCTGGACAAGCCACTTTCACCATACAGAGTTGATTGAATCTTTATTAGGGAAAATGTCCAAATGTGAGGTTTTCTACATGTGTGACAAAAGAGGAAAAACAGAATAAATTGGTAGAGCGGAATATGTCTTCGTTAACTTCCAATGCTTATGTCCAAAGAATTTGTGGTATACTGGTGTAGGCTATGATATAGCGTTAAGTGCACAGAAAACCAGTCCTAGTATTAAACATCTCTTACTTAACGGCACATATTTTCATACAAATAGATACACTTATGCAGTGGCTAAATGTTGCAACAAAAACCCAATATTAATAGTACTTAATCTTACACTATGCAAACACTCTCTGCACTGATGAAGACGCACACTGGCAAGTAAAATGCTTAAGACTCCAGTATGTAACTTTTATTTAAAAACAACATTTTTAAAGATTTTTACATATGTGGTCAATCCGTTACTAGGTCATAGCATTATAATGTGAGACCAATAATCTGTGAAAAAATTGAGCTCCTCCTCTTCCCATCTGCAAAAATCCACAGCACCTGGTCAGAAACAACCATTCAGGGCCACGAGGAAGGTCTTAACTCTGTCAGTCCCGCTCATGTACATATTACTCATTGTGCTAATGGCGAAAAAACAACTTACCCTTAGAGGGTAAGGGTAAGTTGGAGGAGGGTGTGAGGAGTGCATACACGAGGATGATTGACAGGGACGAGGCAGAGGAGGGCGATATTCTAACAGATTATCTGTCTTATACTATACTGTCACTACATACAGACAGAGTTAACAAACATGTAAGAAACTGTGTTTATTTAGTTATTCTTTATGTATATATATAGTATACACACAGTATATAAGTTATATACTGCTCACCCCACAGTGGGGAAGCCTATTTTAAGATTATTTCCACTAATAATTAGTTGATCCTTTGGGGGCCCTCAGACTATGTATAAAGAATTTCCAATCCAAAATGATTGGATAATAGAATTAGGATTATAGCAAAGGGATCATGACCTGTTAAGCATTCCAGTGTAAATTTTACACCATTTTTTTTACAATATACATTCACTATAATTAACGAGGTTGAAGCAGACAAAAATCAAATACACTTTTCGATACACGAACACATGTGGCATGATAAGAAACTGTGTGATAGTAGCTCAAAGATTTGGTCAACCGGTGTCTTGACATTGCAAGGAGTAATATCTCCTTATGTTTGAAATAGATTCTACAGCAGATGTTCATTAAAACATTCAATCAAGAAACACATTTTGTTCATAAAGTAATGGTTATTATACACAAATTGTCTCTCTTTTCCTAAAAATATTCTTTCTCTTTCAAACATTTTGAACTTTGTGAGGCTTGTTACCAAGTTGGGTCATCTTAGATTACATGTAATCATAGATGGGCAGGACAACACATTAACAACCACCAGTCTAGTATTTCACACCCACCTTCTGTTGCAGGCTTTAGTTGTGCAACCGTGCACCTGTTAGTAGGTGCATAACAGGATAGTTTTCTCATTAAATATGCATACCCATGAGCCATGTTTTGCATACCCACAAGCCATGTTTTAGAAGCACATAACCCTCAGAGGTTAAGTCTTGGATGTGACAGCCTTAAGAAATGTTCAAATTTATAGATTATTTGAAACAAATTTATGGAAAAATGTAAATTTCATATGATTGTATGTTAGGATGCTACTGTGCTAAAGATTTACAATGACTTGAGACATACAGTTACTATTCATATGTATATGTCCATCTTTAAAAGCTTCTTAATTTACCCATCTTTAAATTGTTGACTGAAAACTGTTAATTTTCATTCAACAATTTTGGAGCAATTAGAAAATCCATACCTCTTTGCTAAGGAAATTGAGTCTCCCATAATAGCAACATGATGAATAGAGGAAGTGGGTCACACCTTGAAATCTGAGTCACAAACAAGCAAAATAGAAAAAAAAAAACTCTGCAAGTCTGATCTGAAAAAAATCTTTGCGAACCCAAAGAGCATGCATGTGCATGTGCATGTACATGTACAGGGCATAAAAGTTTCCTGCACTCACATCTTTTTAGAGGATCATATGATCTGTTTTGGATGTGTGCGAAGGTGTGTGTAGGTTTTAAGTGATAGTCGTGGCAGTAGATACATCTAAGGAGTCAGGTTCCAAGAAAAGAGGAAGAACCAAGCAGAGATAAAGAATAGCACCTCCATTTGCAGTGACAACAGGCGTATACTGTGATCAGAGCACTGCATGTGAATACATACACAAAAACTCAAAGCAAAAATTGATGCTCACATTCCCACTGGTTGACATATTTAAAGCTTTTAACAACAAGTGATGTTTTTTATTTAAAATGCTTTTCAGCATAATGAGACGTTATAATTGATGTTTTCTCATCTTTTCACCTTTCCGTTGCTCATTGTACTGTATATACTAAGGTTTGCATAGACACTGGAAAGGTAGGGAGTTGGATTTCTGCTGGATAATTGTGAAAAAAATGAGAAAAAAAAGCATCAAGAGTATAGAAAAATATTTGTAGTTACAAATTTCTTTCTCCACATTTCCTTTTGTCCTTCATTCATTCCTTTCTTAGCCCCTTAAGTCCTTAATTCCTCGTTATGTTAAGATGCTACAACTTTCTGCATGGAGATTTTGTGCTCCTGTGTGATGGACTGGTCATCTAACCAAGATGCACCCTGCCCATCACACACTGACTGATGAAACCACCAATTGTTTGATAGGATAAGGTGAATGAATGTATGAATAAATGAATGAGTGAACAAACAAATGGATTGATAATAAAATGGGAGTAAAAGACTTAGAATTCTGGAAATATATAGAAGAACAATCCATCACGTCCTCAGCCCATTCTGCCTTTGTGTGATAAAAATACTAATATGAAAAGGGCTGACATTTCAGGCTTCAATACAGGTAACAGCTGTGACTAACTACAAAGCTCATCTTGATCATGTTCTGAGCTTAGACTCCATGCTACTTTTTAACTTGAAGGTTTCTCTGAACTACAAATAAAACAGAAGCCGTCTCATGTCTCATTCAGTGCTGCAGAAACAGGAGACAACTTGACCTCATCTAGCCTCACTTGCACCTTTTAATCCCCAGCACATCTGAAAGCAGCCACCAAGCGCTAACAAGAACCAACCTGACTGTGCTCTTTATCCCACTGGTGCTGTACAAATACACTTGTGCTGCGCATTAACAGTCGATGGTGCCAGAAGGTGAGAAGTATCCAACTTGTGTGAAGCACGATGGGACTACAGCTCTCCTATTTCAGGCCTTACAACACCATTAAGTTCACATCAATCAAACCTGTCAGTGTATGTCTTAGTAAGAGATGGTGAAACACCAGGATAAAGCTGTTTGCCTTCTATGGAAGGGAAACCAAGTGTGCAATATATGTATGCTCTATGGGATGGAAAACAGCCAATCTTGGAAAAATTTCTGTAGAATTTTTACTGCAAACCTCACTACTGCTGGGGATTGCTAAACATTATCAAAAAAATAAATAAATAAATCACTGTATAGAGTCTGAAAGACTCAAGCAATATATTTATAACCATGCAAAATGTCAACAAAATATCAAAGTTACACACAGAAACAATTATCACAAAATGTACATGACATTTACTCTTAGAAATGCATTCTTCAAAAATGTGCCAATGCTGGTGTAAAAAATTGGAAATAACAAAAAAATTGGAATATTTTGGCCATGTAGCAAAACTCTAGCAGTAATGCATCATCTGTAGATTTTCAACAAGGTTACTTATTAGTCAGGCTTACATCATGGAAAGTAGCTAGATTTGTTTGTAAACAGTGCATCTCTCAAGTTCACCATTCACCATGAATAAAAAGGCAGGTTCAGGTGTTTTGCTGCTTTCATAAACACCTTTGACTACTTTAAATATGCAGAAATGCTTTAGGCATACAATATTGTTTATGGAAAGTTCAACAGTTCAGAAATATTTTGAATAATTATTCAAACTTAATGATAATTTCTACCTGCCTATTTGGATAAAAATCATATTTTGCTGAATCTAGTCATTTTATTTCTCTGAACAGAGTCTCTGTATATTTATCTAAACAAAGTTTGACCATTTTTGTAACTGACAAACAATTTCTTAAGATGTTAAATAAAGATGTGCCATGTATTTCACTAATACGATTGCACAGGTTTGAAAAAAAGACAGAAGGCTCTACTGTCAAATAATATCTGTTAGTTTAATCTAGCAATGAGAAAAAATGTCTTTAGAAAATGCAAAGTAATTTCCAAGTCAATAGAGCAAAGTGGAGTGTACTTGTCTTTTGTCACAAAAAAAACTGTCTGTGACTAGATTCCCAGACAATTTAGAAGTCACTGAAAAGTTTGTTTACTATGTCTATTGATGAAAGCTGTTCATGAAATGGCCACAGGCACCATCAACAATGAGGAAAAGCATCAAAAGGTCATTGCCTTACTAAACTGGCTGGCTAGTCGCAAGTTGCTGTCTCTAAACATATAATTTTTGAAATGATATGCTTTTGGCAAAAGGTACAACAAAAAAAGAAAAGATTGGTGAGAACTATGAAGTAAGGCTTATTCCAGAATATGGAGGTGAACTTGGGATACAGTAGTGTAGCATTAATTGTGTTAACCTACTTCTGATGAACATACAACACCAGAGATATCTTGATGTGGAATATTAAAGTTATGGAGTCTGCAGGAAGAGACAGAATCCTTATTGCTTAACGTCTAGTGTCAATTTTCCAGTCATCTATCAGGAACTTTTTGAGCACCTCATGCTTCTCTCTGCAGACAGACAAGTTTTATGGTATCACTAATCTCATTTCCCACCAGGTTCCTGAACAAATAAGTATCAATACCACTATTACTGAAACCAAGCATGTCTTATACCTCAGCTTAGCCACATTCTAACTGCCTCAATGCTGCATCACACTGATATAAAAGCAGCAAAAGAAGCCCTAACCCTCCTTAAGATAATGCTTTAAATATGATATTTGCATGAGTTGGATATAGAATATATAATTAATTCCTATTATAGTCAAATTAAGATGTTGTGTTTGGCTTATATACTCTAATTCCATTGTGATAGTTGTACCTGTCACGTTTAATTCACTTCAATGGCTTTTTTGACACAGAGCCTAACAGACTTCACTTTCTCCCTAAAATATATGTCTTCTGCTGTCCAACATCAGAGCGAGTTCTGCACTCGCTCTGATGTTGGAGATTGCATTTAAAGATTTTTTTTTTTTTTTTTTTGAAGATATCAAACTACCCGACCTTTAAAAACAAAGCCAAACAAGCAACAGGATACTAAAAAAAACATGTCGCCAGACAGAAATTGACATGGTAACTTTGTGAATGAAGGACAAATCTTAAACTGCAAGTGGAATTTTTCTGTAACAAATTTTAAAACAACTATACTTGACAAATGCACAATGTGTCAAAGCACAATTTATAAAATCCTTAAACTACCAATAAAAAAATATCTAAATTCAATATTAAATTTGATGAACAGTTTCAGGCACTGCAGCAGTGTTACACTCGATATTTAGGTGTGCCACTCCTACCAACCTTTGGTTTGACCTGATACCACAAAAAAACTGCTCAAGGTTAGAATTATGATCAATGATCCATTTAAGATCCAGCAGTAAAGAACATGTAGAGATCAAACAAGGACACAGTTTTAATGTACCAGTTACAACCCTTTTGAGTGGTTCAGAAGAAAATTCTTTGAAAGGTCCACTACCACCTGTCTGAAGACTACTTACGACCCTGGTCCTGCAGGCAAACTGCCCTGCATGTTTTGGATGTTTCTCGGCTTTAATACACCTGATTCAGTTGATATTAGTTCAGCGAACGACGGTTAATCAGCCTTCAATTGAAATCAGCCAGGCTCAAGCAAGGAAAGACCTAAAACATGCAGGGCAGTGTACCTTGAGGACCAGGGTTTGGAAACACTGGTCTAGAGGTTCAAGTTGCTAAGGAAAATGGCTTAGTGGCATGTATTCGGTCCACATATTTAGGGGCCTAAAAGCAGCAGGCTGGCAAAACACAAGATGTAGCTCTAAAAGCTGTGCATTACCATTCAGATCATACAAAATATGACATAATTCTGTAAATGCTCTCCTGGGCCAGACTATTGCTACTACCTGTTAACACTCACTTGATTACCATAAACTCCCCTGTGTGATAATGAGGTATTAACAATGGTGGTCAAGCAACAGCCTAAAGTGTTTTTTTTTATGTTTTGTTTTGCTACTGTGAGATGCAAAGTGCAATAGTAGAAGAGCATATTTAATTTGCATTAATTAGACAAAGATGCAACTTGTCATTCATTCCTGTATGAAGTGAAGAACTTTAAGTGCAAAAGCAATAGAGTTTAATTTATGCTTGGTTATGTTGCTAAATTTGTGGGTCTGTCAACATGTTTACATTAGCAAATACCTACAGACTAAGTTGCAATGAAAAAAATTGATTTTATGACGTTTTTCCATTTTTAAGCTCAAAGAAATCAGCAAAAATTTAAAAGCTGGAAAACTTGACAACTATTATTAAAAAAAAAATCCCCCCCAAAAAAATCAGAGTTTTAGTATGACTAGGACAAGTTTTGCAGTGAAAATACATCAATCATGATACTCTATTTCTTGCAGCATGTAATATCCTTTTTAGGCAGTGTTATGAACTAAATACTTTTCTGCTTTCTCTGAGGTAAAGAAAAACTTTAACCTTAAGATACGCGGTCAAATGTACAACTGAAGACTGTTCTTAAGCCACTCTTATGCTGCATAAACATACAACTTTTTGTCCTTACTTTTTGACATTGCATCAGACTTGTCCTGTATCAATTAAGTTAAGAATATCAACAATATTTCTATTTTCTGAACAAAAGTTCAACATACATAGTTTAGAGAGTGTTCATTAGTCATCCCCTGTTGTACTTCAGCAGTAGTGTAGAATAAATGACGGTTGTGTGAATGCATTCATGCGGCTCTGGTGACAGAGTTCAGGGATTTATTCAAGGGAATACAGGATGTAAACAACATCCAGCTTGCTTAAATCCTACATAATGCAACTAATGCTAAAACCAATCCAGTGTTTTCTAAATGTGAGTTTCTTTGAAGCATTTATACATTGTTCTTCTCAAAGTTGAAATAGCCTCTCTAAATAGTTCTAATTTTTTAATCAGAGACAGTTAACAATGAGGCTATGGAGACAGCCTGGGTCACTTATGATTTTTAAACTGGGTCTTTACATAGAGGAAAAAGAAGATTCATTACTTCTCTGACTCCAATTACGTCTAAGCTAATTGTTAAATTGATATTGGTTCAGAGACCAAGGTGGAAATGAGAAATTGATGTGATGTAAATTATTGGTAGATGATAATGAAGGACACAGGGTATACTTTACTTTTCTCCTGGGTAGATTCCACTTTCCCAGTTAAGATTACCCCCTCATTGCCCCACTCCCTTTATTCCCCTACAGGGAAACCACACAGAGTGCAGGGCAAATATTGCAATCACAGTTTAAGTGCACAGATCAGCACGCACACACTGTGCTCCAGGATGGGCCTGTTGGAACACACCACAGGCGGCTCACAACAGTGCCCTCCCTCTCCCCCTCCTTTTTTGCAAAGCCCAGGGCCTGATTACAGCCTGGTGGCGAACAGATTAAAAACCCCTCCTCCTCCCCTCATTTCTCCACTGCATCCCCCACCCCGCGGACCGCAACGGCTGCTGTCAGACACAGTCTGCACATCTGGCTCCTTATCAGACAATCCCAAAAATAGACAAACTATTGTGGGTCAGAATAGAAGTGCAGATGTGAAAGGCTGGGAAGGATTGGATCTAGACTGAAAGGGAAGGCTGACGGCAGAAGTGTCCACAGCCACATTAACTGACGCACAATGCCAGATACTGCTAAGAGGAGTTAAGCACCTGTGAGTGTACGTGGATTTGGGTGACATCTGGATTTGTGGAGTAGGAGATTTGCATGTATAGACACAGTGTGTCCCTCTGTCAAGCATTAGGATGGATTTAAATATTTCATTAGTCACTGTTGAAGTGCTATAAAACACTGGATTTACAGTAACAAAAAAGATTAGGATTTGTCTATTCCATTCCTTATTGGAAAACATTTAGATATTGATGCATAATCAAAAATGTATTCATAGAAAAAGGTGATTCATTTGAAATTAAACATTAGCAACTTTTGCAATAATTTTGCAGATTAATAAAATGTTGGAAATCAGCCTGTAATTCTGCAAAAGTGACTTGTCCAGATTGTCCTGGACAATCAGATTCCTACTGATTTATTCTAATAAGCATGAATAAATTACTTCTGATTATTCACACCAATTAGATCTATGAGAGACCAAGTCAGGGCAGTGGTCCTCAGGGATCAGTGCCCTGCATATTTTAGATGCGTCTCTGCTCCTGCACATCCGACTTAAATGATAACATTAGCTGCTGCATACCATTAAGTGCTGCAGAAGCTTGTTAATCACCCACTTATTCAGGCCAGGTGTTTGGCGGAAGGAAAACTCCAAACAGAGCAGTGGTCCCTGAGGACCAGGATTGAGAAACACTGGCCTAAGTATAGTTCTTTATAAAAAGCATTAATATTTATTTTAACTTGTTAAAATTTTATTCTGTTACAATCAAAGGCTTATGTATTTTAGTGTGATGTAATGTGACACACTATCACAAAGAATTCAACACTTTGAAGCACTACCGTTTGCTGCAATTACAGCTGTTTCTGTGGAGTGTCTCTCTACCAGTTTTACACTGGTGAGGCTAAAAGATGTGCCTGTTCTTCTTAGCAAAATTGGTCCAACTCAGTCAGACTGAATGGATGGTATCAGTAGATACTAATTTCCAAGTCGTAACATAGATACTTGATCTGATTTATGTTCTAAAGATTGACTGGGTCATTTGGACACATGGATATAATTCAAATCATTACTCTGCAGATCTGACCATTTGGTGTCACTGTCCTCCTGAGAGTCAAGCCTTTACGCCTGTTTCAGGTCATCCTCTAAGAGGTTTTCTTCCACTATTGTCCTGTATTTAGTGACGACCACCTCCATAACAACTCTATTCAAACCTCTTAGGGCTTCACAGAACTGCTGCGTTTATTCTGAGGTAAAATTAAACACAGGTGAACTCTGTTTACTTGTTTGGTCACTAATTAAGATGGGTGGTTATGTTTTATTTAAATGCATCAGACCAGAGGGAAATTAACACAAATATCCGTTTCACAGAATTACGTTTTTGTTTTGTTTTGTTTTTTATCCAAAAGAACAAGTATAATTTTTCCTTCACTATATTGGTAAACATTACAGTGATTATGTCAGTTGTGATATATGCCTATTTAATTCTTTCTTCTCTTTCTCATCTGTGCTTTCGTCACTCTATGATCTTTAGCATTTTGGACAGCATCACTTGTGTCCTGTGTAAGGATCTGTTGCCGTGCAACGCTTTTCAGCCAGCTAAATATTACACCGACATGTAAAAGGTTCTAATCTAAGTGTTTTCAACCTGTGAAACATTCAAAGAAGCCAAGCAAGGAAAGACTAAATGAAACCGTTTTAAAACAAAAGAGCATAAGGTTTTGAGAGAGTACATAAGTGACAATATTGCCGTTCACTTAAGAGACTGTTGTATATGTCACTGTGTGTGCAGCTTTGCGCCGCCCCTGTGTTTAAGCAAAAATGTCAGTCTCATACAGTTGGAGTTTGCTTTTAACTGGCACTTGCAACAAACTCACTGAGCTGAGACTAGAAGATTAAAAATCGCAGTCTCAGTGTGAAAACCTAAAATATTCAAAGAGAATCCTCAGTGATCAGTGAACTGTGTAGCAAAAAACGCTGAATTCAAACTCATCCTTTAAATAATGACTTTTTAAAGTTTTTGATAAGACGGTGAGAATTTTGTAGGACTGATGTTCTTTTTATAGCACAACTTTGTACAGTGTTGGATGATCATTTGACTTCTCAGTGGTCTCTACAGTCTACTTCAAATTTTGTGAACCTGTAACTTCAACAAGTGAAATAAAATAACTAGCTTTATCTGCAGCTTATTGGATATTATTAGCATAAATTATGCTGTATTTATTTCACACACATCATTATGAATGAAGAATCATTAAGTAGCGACTTTAACTTCCCAAAATCTTTCAACGATTTTCCAAACGTATCCACAAAGAACAGCACCAGTTTCTGGCGAATCATTTTCCAAAAACAACAGACTGTGCCAGTGGGAGATAAAACAGGTCATATTACAGAGAAAATAAGAATTACTTTACACATTCTGCATGTTTCCTCTTTGCAGTGTGGAAAAAGGAGAAGCCAAAGAATGATAGACTAGGTACAGGCCGCTCATACCTTCTGTATTCTGGCCCCAGCTGTGGGTAAGCAAAGCGAGGATTGCCATTCCGGTCCCCAGCCATCTGACAAGCCACCGCCCCCGTCGCATCTTCTGTCAAGCCTTATTGCCTGCCCACCTGGACGGAGCAAAGAGGGGAAAAATGAAAATGAAAAAAAAAATAATAATTTTTACGCCATTCATGTATCAGAACACCCTGAAGGCCTTTTGCTTGCACAGATGTGACTAATACACAAGATAGAACCCTTGTGCCGATCTAACCAAAAAAGGATTTTCATTGGGTCAATATTTTTTCAAAAAGAGATTAATCTCCTTTGCCAATTTCACTGATGTTTTTACAATACATTGATTTTTAAAAAAAAATTTCTGAGAAAGAGCTTGCATCTAAAATACTCACTAAAAGAATAAACCCAATGATTGTTTTAATTTTTAAATATCCACTTAAAAAAAGGCAGTCATTTCTTCATTACTGTTCCACAGGTAGGGAAGTTTATTTAAAGATCACAGTTTGAACATTTTGTTGGTATTATGATCATCTTGCTTTTTCCATTATGGAAAATCATTTCCTCTTCGGTGAGCAAATGGACAATTTTTTCAAGTCTTAGACAAACAGAAGACATGATTTATCTCACGTAGTGCACATTCATCACAACCTTTTACTTTGCTTAAATTTACTTCACATCAGTTCATTTCAAATTGTTTTTATACGAGCAGAAAATCACAAAACAGTCATTTCAGGATGCTTTCAAGAGAAACAAATTCAGCTTAAAATTCAACCATGTTTTGCATAAATACTGTGGTGCCAAGTCAAACTTAATCCAGTGCATACTAAGTCTAATTTTTAGATGAACTTGTATTCTTGTTTTGTGTGTTTTTCTTGTAATGTGTAATTAGGTGTCTTGAAGGACACCAACATAAAATGTGTATTATTAATATTATTATATAACGGTTTGCTAGTGATGGCTACAGTTAGCTGATGCTTAACAAGAGCGATAGGTTTGCTACAAGCCATCACAGCCTGGCATTGTTTGCTCCAATTAGCAAACAATTACCTATTAGCAGAAAACGTTGTAAATATGACTGTTTTTTCTGTTTAACGTAGAACAGACTCAACCAGAGTTTGAAGAAAACACTAGCTCTAAGCTCAGACTTCTGAAAGTATTAATAATTAAACCAATTTGGACAAACATGTCAGAAAGAGAGAGTGGCAAAATAATTTCATAGAAATATGTAAAAATACATGGAGAACACACTAACATTAAAACCACAATTTTAGAAGATTGTGTGAAACTTATAATTATCCATGTTTTTTTTTTCTGCACATTGTGATAAACCACACTGCAAAATTAGATTGAAAGTAAAGACACCTGCAGAGCATTAAGAAAAAATTGATTCTTGCTGCCAATTTGAGCTATGGAGGAAGGCCACTTTATGAGGAATGAAGGGGTTTCTATCTGTCTATATGTCACACCTTCCTCACGAGGTTCCTTTTGTAAGCAGGCGGTAAGCTAAGAAATCAGCTTTCACGCCACATTCTGATTGGATGAGAACCACAGGCCACTCAAGCATCACTGCCTTCATATCAAAGCAGACTTGACAAAATCAAAGATGCTTTGCAGGCCACCAGCACTTCATTTCAAATGGAAATTTACCTCTTTGTTTCACTTCAGCCATTGTTTTTATACAAATACTGAACAATGTCTGTAAAATTCCATCTGGACACTCAGGAATCAAGTGAGAAAGCTTTCTGACGATTATCTGAGGGAAATGTGCTTCTACGTCTGAAAATAGAGTTCTTGGCTGATACAGAAATGCAAACAGGATGAGACATATCTGCTGTTGGCTATTTTTTTGCTATTGAAAATCAATATAGCCTAATATACTGAAAATGAAGTAGAGGTCATATATCTAACTTTATGTAACAGACAAAAACAGTTTGCTCTACTGCAAGTGTTTCAGGTTGGCATTATTCCAAAGATTAGCAAGATGCATGTGTAGATCTTACATTGGAACTTTTTGTGTAGCTCAAAAACTAAAGTCGAAATTTAGCCTGGAACTCATTATACATTTAGTGTTAGACGTTATAGCTAAAGTCGGGGTGTCAAAATCCAAAACCGCAAAAGAACTTATAGATAGCATTATTACAACTGTTGTCATTATACACAATTACATTAGCAGAACCAGGAATAATTGTTTCTTCAACTGTCAAAGCTATTGTTGTGATTGCTTTTTTATTTTATTTTAGGAGGTAGTGATTTTTCTAAGCAAAATTGAAATATTCAGAAAAAAGCTGAAGAGGCCTAAACATAAGATAAACTTGGAAACGTATTAAGTGTGTCTTGAAAGTCACTGCAAATGAAAATTAGAAGCAGCGTCTGCATTATCTGTAGTTGATTAGACATTTCCCAGTCATGTTCAGTATAGCTGAAAACCTTCAGATCAAGCTACACATCCTAAGACCAGTGAGAGTAAACCGGAGCAAATGCTGGAGACAGTTGTGGTCACACACAGACCTCAGTGTATATTCAGGAAAAAAGGTCAATATACAAACTCAGACAAAATGTTTGATTTCTGTCTGCCAGTCAGAAAGACCAGACGGATGTTCATTTGTGCACAGCTTATTCTTATGATATCTCAAACAAGAAAAGGAAATGTCAAAAAGTCTGGATTAAGTTAATATCTAGTTGTTTTAAAATCATAAATAGAAAACAAACATCTGTTTGAAAGGAACATTCTCACTGTTAATATTCTACAGTCCTTATGTCTTTATCATAACGATAGATGTTTTACTGTAAAAAAAAAAAACAGATATTTTTTGTCACAATAAGTGCTTATTTGATTTTAAATCTTGCCTGACATACACCCAAGCACATTATGAACTGATGTACTCTGTGAGAACTCTGAACAGCAGGAGACTGCTATGTTCTCTTCTCTTGTGGTGTGGCAACAAGAGCAATTTCACACTGGTTTCCCATTCACTCACTGCCCTCTCATCTCTCAGTCTCCCAGTGGTGTTCTCTTTTGAAGCAGATTTGATTCTTCACATTTGTACATCTATCTTTCTTAAGAGTACCAACCATGATTGCTTTGATCCCTTTCACTAGAGAAAAGTCAGACCTGAACAACCAGCCACCCTGAAGAGAGAAGTCATTTCCTCCAGCAGCTTACTGCAAATCTCCTGGTTGACATGGGAACACTGTATGCGATTTGCATTGGCCAGCAGGAATCCTCCTGCAAACTTTATGAAGTGGACAACTCAAGAGTGCTCAAAGAGATACATAACTAAAAAAAAATGGCTGAGGTTTTCAAGAGTCGTTTTGTGAGTCACATAATGGATGGAAATCAATTTTCAACGACTGTCACTGTTTCTGTCTGAAAACAAGCAATGTTCACTTTAAATCTCTAAAGTCAACAGTTAAGTTGTGCCACTCTACTCTATCTTAATGCATAACAGCCCAAAATAGATGTAGAAAGAAACCTTTCCACACTGAACCTAGCTTCTCCTGGATAAAAACTTAATTGAAAAGTTTCCTCTGCAGTCATTTCATGAAATATTAACAGCATAGTGAAAGTGACAAATCAAGTAAAGACGCTCAAATGGATTGAGGTCTGAGAAATTTTGAGACCAAGTTAACATAAAATTTGTTACACCAATCACTGAATGCTTAAGCCATCTTCTTATGAGATGGCTAAAAATCCTTCAGAAAGAAGCGACAGTTCTGAGAGGGACGGCACCTCGTACACATTTTTCTGTGCAAGGGTGCACTTCAATTATTAGCTAGTAATATTTGTCAACCGTGGGCTATTAATGACTCATAACAATCTTGTCATGTTAGCTGTAGGTTCATAATACTGAACAAACAGCAAACACTGTATTAAATAACTTTGTGTCTATTCAGAACAAAAAAAATAATAATTAACTTCGCTCCAACATCATATTCTCTTGCTTTAAGTCATCATTATAAGAGCACTTCTGGCGTATCACAATAAGCAAGTTAATGTTCTGTTTATTCAGACATACCCTTTCAATTACCACATTGAGCCTCTTAGCGTATCTTGGAACATGCTTGCAGATTAGACTGAAGAATTTATTTAATTAATTTATTTATTTTTTTACATGTACCTTTAGAAATCTTGTCTTTATAATACAAGTTTTCTGGTTCATTGTGAGGAAAAGGAACCCACTTCAAGCTGTATGCATCATACTGAACATTTAACAAGTTTACAATATAAACACCAGTATAACAGGTATTAAATAAAACATTGCAAAGACAATATTAAGATCACTTTGGTTCAATAACGCTTAGAAATTTGACATGAATATATGCTAATCTGTTTCTATCTATCAGTTGTTTTGAATACACGTGCAATAATAATGGCAACAAATTGGTTTTACGTTATTTGTTAATGGTCTGTTAATGTCATTCTCATCATCCTGAGGCCCACAGTGGCAGAAACTATGAAACCTACATTCCGCATTAATAAAGTGTTTACAACCCTGCTGGCATTTACACAATCATTGCACTGTTTTTCACTCATCATTAGTAACATTTCTGCTTTTTATTTATCAGCTTTTCTGCACAGATATCCTGTGTTGTAAATACCCTGTTGTGTTTTTAAAGTTCAATACACATTCTGTACATTTCAAGAAAGTCATCCTACTTGGTTGCAAATTCCTTGGATTACGAGTACAATATATCTATTTCTAATAAAGCCACAGTATTTTTAAGTTACAAGAAAAAGCCATACATTTTAAAGTATTGACACAAAATTACTCTACTTTATAAATATAAAAAGGTGAGCATTCTGCAGTGCTCTTTCATTTCAAAGGCAGTTGTTTGAGAAAGAGTACAGGAGCAAAAAGGAAGAAAGACAAGTTCAGGTTTTTTAAAGTACTCTGCCATCTGTTTCATCACAATGAAAAAAGTGATGTGGGAAGCAGAGAAATAGTGTAGGAGTGTTTCCTTCTGGGGAAATGTATGTTTGACTTGCACACAGCTTTACAACATCTTCAAAGCTAAATGGCCTAGTAAAAGTCTGCAAGAGCTAGGTCAACAACGTAGAGTTCAACTTCTTTTTAGTTTGAGTGTGTTTACAAGTGGGGTGAAGTTTGATCTTTGTAAACTGCGTGCTATATATATATATATGTTGTTGTTTTTTTTATGTAAGGATGCATGGCCACAGTTAGGGAGGTAATGATGACTTGATATCTTCAATTTACCAGACAGAGGTGGCCTTTGATGTGAAATTCTTATCAAGTTGATTCTTTAACCTGTGTGTTTTACTGATCTCTTTATTAAAAATTACCAGTTAGTCAGATATTTAATGTAAATTTCAAGCATCAACATTAATTAAAAAAGTCTTTGTCTAAATTAAACTTTCCTGTGTAATACTTAAAAAATCCATTAAACTCTGTAGAATTAATAAAAAAAAACTGTACAATATATTCATGTATTCAGGACATCACTTTCTTTGTTGATTAAAGGGTTGATGTAAAGGTTACTGATGGAGATAGAAAAAAACTAAATTACAGTGAACCCTCGCTATAACGCGGTTCACCTTTCACGGCCTCGCTGCTTCGCGGATTTTTTGTGCAGTTTTTTTTTCACAGTGCATTGCATTCTGCGTCCTGATTGGCTAAACAGTCTCTGCGCTTCTTCTCTACCTGTGCGCCAATAATGTTATGGTATTTAAATATACGTAATAAAGCTTGGCAAATTTTGGTAAATGTTTCTGCCCAGAAGAAAAAAAGAGCGACAACAACTACCGATTACCATGTTCTTCTTTCAAAAAACCACACCTGCACCACAGGCTTCAAAAGAAAAAGACACTAGAGAGCGGAGTCAGGCCACAGCGTCACAGTCAGAGGCACAGTGAAATACGCGAGTCACAATTTGTCCAACTGTACTTCGTATTGATGATTAAAATGATTATTTTACTGTAGTTATTTGTAAGAAAGAGTTATATTTGTTTAAAAAAATGCTTGGGCCTGAAAACTGGTTTTGTTCTTTGGTTTCAATGTAGCGTACTTAATTATCATGGGTTCTTTTCAGAATGCAACCCCCGCAAAAAACGAGGGTTCACTGTAATGGCATGAAAAAAAATCTTAGATGTTATATGAATAAGCAATAAAGAAAGATTTTGAATATGTCCTCTGGTTTGTAAAGGTAAAGTCTCTCTTGAGATGAAATGCTAAAATATAAACACGACACATCCAGCATTTACATTTTAGCAATTTATCTCCATGTATGGCTGCAGAAAATATGCACACAAACATTTCAGAAACAAGCTTTTATCAGGTTGCTCCTGCTGCTACACATTTTTGTTGTAATTGGTTTTCTAATATCAACTCCTTCGATGTTCTCCCCTAAGGTGTGTTTACAGAACAGGATGTTTAGGGATGCCACTTTTACAAGTTACAAGTTACAAGTTACAAGTGCGTAAAACAAGTTACTTCTTGTGGAAGAAAATAGTTTCAAAATAGTAAGTGTTATTTCTCAACACATGTTGTAGTTGAATTTATTTACAATCAGCCTCTATTATTTTAATTGGCATAAGAACTTTTGACTTTTAACTCCTGATCACATATTAGTCAGCTTCTCACTTAGTTACAGTACACGAAAGCAGTAGGTAAAAGTCCATCAGTACTCAAAGAAGTAACTATTAAAATCTAAAATAGCCATATGAAGAGTACTCCACAAGTACCATATATTAGATTTGTATCTTACTAAATAGCGTTAGAGTTCATTTTTTCCAGTTTATAAAAACACAAAAATTCAATCCAACCACAACTTACAAGTTTTACCCCAACTTGAGAATGGAAATAGTACATAAGTGCATTTATGTAGCTTTCAATTTGCATCCTCCTCACCCTCTTACTCATGCAACAGCAGCATGTTACACAGCACTGGCCCTAATGTTCAAGGTTCAGTGCTCTAAAACACTTCAGCATGTGGACAGTCATGCTTTTCCCACTACACAACAGCCATCCATTATCAAGAGCTTGTGCTATACATAAAGCAGGCAATCAAAAAGGTGTAGCTACTGTAGGATGTTATTGTGGGGTAGTAGAAGAGAGAAACAAATCACCTTAACTCACAACTCCACGACATACCTCAAACTGCAAGACAATCTCAGGTTGACAGCAGTCTTACAATCAAATGCGTAACATATCCGTCACAGCAACATGATTCAGTCTCCTTAACTCTGGCGTGTAACGCAAGACTTAGTGACTTCAAAAAAAAAAAAAAAGTGATACTTCTTTAGCTATGGTCACATTCAGAACAAATGCGTTCATGTTTAGAAAATCCGTAAAATGGAAGAAACATAATTGCAATACACATTATAGAGGCAGACATTTTTCATCATTATGTGTGCAACAGAAGAGCCATATCAACTCATAAAAGTAATTAGTAACATCAATAGTCTAATGATGGAATTGAGTAGTGCTGGATGAGGGTTCAGAAGGCTTTCATTCAGTGGGAGATTGCACTCAAACATAAAAACAGAAGAGATCAGGCTAAACTCCCTGACAAGCCGCTGCTAATACAGCCTTATCTCTCTCTGCCTCAGTGTTTATCTCCACAACCCACCTGTAGTTTAAAGATAGAGAGACAATCTATTAACTGAGACAATTTGGTCACTGAGACAAAGAGACGGTTGAGAGGACACTGTAACTTGTGTGCTATACCTCTGGCCCAGGTCTTTTGAAAACATACTTTTAAAGACTGGATTGATGGAGGCAAATTTCCCAAATCAAGCAGCAAGGTAATGGGGTGTTTTTGGGGTTTTTTAACACTTTGCCTAGTGAAAATTTACTTTGCTTTTTGCTTCTTAAAGTTTACAAAGAAATGAGACGCACATTAGATTTTTGTTCCCCATCTTATATTCAATAAAACAACCATCCCCTAAACTGAATATTTTTAATGACTGCTTTGACTCATCTCAGCCTAATGGTATAAACTGTAAAGGGGAGGAACATACATTCTGTTTACTACAATCACAAAGTGACACAGAAAAGCATGTGATCTTTAACAGTGGCAGGTTCCTCTGAACAGTCAACCAATAAAACCTAGACATGTCAATGTAATTAGAGGCGCATTACAATAAAAGAAAGCCATTTTTGTCGAAATCGAAAAACTAACACTGAACCAATGGGGAGGGTTGGAGTTTCAATTTTCAAGAATATATAACCATGTTTAGTAACTAATCCCAAAGAAACTCTACAAGCAGTCCCATCATGCTTCTTGTGACCAAATGCACAATCCACTCCAAACAAAGCGAGGTGAGGAACGAGCTGGTCGCTAATTTACGTCTGACTGGGAATGCGCCAAGGAGGATGGACCTCCCTGTGCTAAAACAGCAATTCATCAACTTCAAGCTGCTCAAATGTAAGCTTCCAGAAATTACAGACCTCTGGATATGTGACATGTCTTCAAAAAAAAAAAAAAAAGACAAGCAAATGTTCATCTGTCCTCGATTTAAGCCTTATAGTATTGCAAAAATTCACCTAAAGATCTTTCAAACAGGAATGTCAACCAACTGAAAAATATGTGCAGGTTATTGTGATGTACATTTGAAGCACTTAGAACTTGGTCAGGGATGCTCTTGAATTAATTACTGAGTCAATGCAGGCGGCATAAAGGTGATCAGCCTGTGGTAGTGCTGATATGCTAGGGAAGCTCAGGTTCCTTTAATAGCCTTCAACTTGTCTGCATTATTGACTTTGGTGTCTTCTCCTCGTCTTGACAATACTCCACAGATTCTATTTGGGTTTTAGACCAGGCTAGTTTGCTGGCTAATCAAGCAGAGTAAAACTAAATGCATTCTACATATTTTCTTTTTCAATAGTTAAACCCACAATTAATCAAAATACCTAAATAAATGTTTGGAATACATAATTTGCACATCATCTGTAGCCAAGATTTATCTTGGTTACAGATAAATCTATTTTGTAGATTTATCTGTTAAATCTACAAAATATATGAATTTCACTTCTTGAGTAAATACTGATGAAAATTTAATTTTTGTTATTTCTTTCTTAGATGCATGTGTATAAAATAGGTACCAGCATAAAAGTAAAAAAAAATAAAAATAAGGAAAAAACTGTAGCATTAATAAAAACACTTTAAACAGCCTTGCTATAAAAGGTTTTCATTTTCTGTTGTGATGATCCTTCTTTGATAAAATAATTAAAAACATTGTTCTGTTTGATACATAATCTGCAGTATTTTATCCAATGTGCTTATTTAACTGCATAAATAAAAGTATCACAACCAATTAAGCTTAAAATGTTCAAAGCACAACTGTGGCATGTTTTGCTGCTCTTATTTTGATTAAATTATGTTTCGGGGAAAATGTTTCTATTTAAATGCATATTAACATGAAAGTCATGCTAAAATGCCAGGTGCATCAATATTCATGTCATTATTGATGGCATATGCATCTGAAGATTTGGTAATTGGCTTTAATAAATCCTAATTACATGACATGAAAATGTAATTCAACTTGTTTATCTTCAGTCACTAACACCAAAGGTGCTAGTGACTGCAGGATGATATAATTTCTATTATGAGATGAGTGAGTCCTGAGTGAAGGTTCACCACACTGTTGTGGCAATGGGAGAGAGTGGCCTTGAGTGCAAACAGTGATCTCAGTTCACTTGACACAAAAATGAAAAGCCATTATGCATGTCATGTAGATTGTCTTTGCGTGTGTGAAGTAAAAATTGTGTTATTATTTCTTTTAACAATTTCTTTTACTTATTTAACCACATTAGTATTGGTTAGTCTATTAGAGTATGTAGGCCAGAGAGAGTCTCTGCAGAACCAGTTAAATAGGTTTTCTGTTGACCTCTCCCTGCAGTAGTTGCAGTAGACTGATGAGTGGACTAATGCTTCACCACACGTACCAAAGCAAGGCGCCAGAGTTTGTTAACAGATAACAACAGATAGTTTAGGTAAATATAGTAAGATGGAATAAGCCCTAAGGCCTAACAAGTTTCTCCATTGAATGTCATAAGCTGAGAGTACGTGCATGAACAAGGTCTGACAATGTTTTTGTTATGCGA
>CAEFZY010012481.1:0-22010 GCA_903066815.1 Brachyrhaphis roseni
ATGCCTTCAGTGTGAATCTACAATGTCAATAGTCATGAAAATAAAGGAAACTCATTGAATGAGAAGGTGTGTCCAAACTTTTGGTATGTACTGTATATTTGTTTACATGTGAATTTGCTTCATTTTATTTTCCTAACTATATTGTTCCCTACATAAACTAAAAGTAAAAATTCACACTTAAACAGCTTATTAGAAGAAATTATTGTGTTGGTAAATGTGGCCACAATCTTCTGGTTATCATGTTACCTGAGGAGACCCAGGTAGTAGGATTTATCCAGAATCTGTCTCTGAGGCCCTTCGGGAAGGGAAGCCAGGAGGGACAAAGTTGGGAAGTGACAGAAAAAAGAGAGAGAGAAAAACGGTGACTTTGCTACTTTTAGTCATATAAAAGGAACCCGTTCACAAACGCAGTTTATTTAGAGACAAAGACAAGCCTGGTGGCACTTTAACTGTACCTTTCATTCCCGTCTTCATCCCACTGAGACCCTGCTGGGTGACGGGCCTGTCAGCCACTTTAATGGCTGCTGACAGGACTCCAGGAGAGGGGATGGCCCCTCTCATACCTGGGTGCCCACTGGTAGTTGGAACCATCTGGAAAACATCACTAGAAGAATTAGTCTTTGATTAAAAACCGACTGCTGTGCAGCAGCAGTTGTCCTGTAAGGACAGCGATGGTATCTTTCCTGTTTGGCATTTTCTTATTTTAATACAAGTACAGCTGCTCAAAAATTCGATATTTAAAAAAAAAAAAAAAACTCTTATACATTGAAGCTTTTATTTGACTATTGCTTTTTCTTAAGCTGATGACAAAAAAATTCATATCGTCACACAGGAATCTGAGTCTTTATGCTCGTTATTCAACAGGTTCCCTCGGTGGTTCGAGCTTACTCGAACCCCCGTACAGGTTTGTACGTCTGACTTGCTGTTAAGCAAAGAGAACTAAGACTTCGGGATGCCGCGGAGCTTTTACCCCGGTTGATACTCGTATAGCGGTGGGAGGAGGTCGCACTGCTGTCGGGGGTCTCCCGGCACCAGGAACCGCAGATCCACTCCGGCTCATCGGCCTAGCAATGCCGGAAGGTGGTCTCTGGCTCGCCATGAAGCCTGAAACCAAGGGATGGATAACTGACAACAAGCGAACATTCACATTGAAATTACAGCTACACTTTACATTACCACTTTAGCTTTAGCCTCAGACAATGTAGCTCAGTTCCGAACCTTTAATTAGTTTCCTTTGACGATTTTCGTTGGTTACTGAAGCTGCTCCGACCTGCGTCTGTTGTAGTGGTCAAAAAATAATGTAGAACCCGTTAATGAAAACAGAAAAGCAACACCATAATAACGGAAGCTAACATCCAGCAGCTCCAGCGATGTTGACGTTGCCCCGGTAACCGTCGTCTTCTTCTTGATTATTTTTCTTCTTGACTGTTGGCAAGGAACGTTAGGTATGTATTACCGCCACCTACTGGTATGGGACTGTCTTCTTCTCCTTCCATCTTATATATCAGTGAAAACATGCTTGCCCCCTAGCGTCTAACAGAAGTAATGCAAAAACACACCAAACAATGTGTGTGTGGGTAGGGAGGGGTATAAAGGAAGTGTTGGACAAAAGTTAAAACGGAAAGATGTAAACAACATTCCTCTTCCTGTTACGTGAAGTCATCCTGATTCTCAGTGGCGTTCAGATCTAAGAAGTTTCCCGACAGCAGGTCTAAAATTTCAATATTCTGCCCTGTGAGATACTTGAGAACTTATCAGAGATGCAGCTGGCTGTGCATTCAGATGCACCCACACTCACCTGCTATTGATGTTGCGCAAGCTCTGCACTGGCGGCTGCAGAAATCTGCAGTCAGGAGAAGATTGTTCTAGTGCTGGAACTCAGCAGGACTCTTTCCCAACTTCACATGTGCTCATATGAAGTTAGATGATCATTTGTGCCATGGCTAAAATATAGTGAAAAAGGCTTTTTGTCATGAATTTCTCCAACCAATTATTTTTTTTATTTTTTTTTTTTGTAGTTATTAGCAAAAACTGGTCACTGTGGATGTTACAGTGACCAGCTACAAAGAATACAATTTACACAAATATGAAATTTAGTCCAATTTATTTTATGTTTAATAATCACATCACTAATTAACAAGTAATCACAATAAACACTTCATTTTTCAAAACTAAAACTCAAAATATTGAGAAAAACATAATCCCACGCAAAAAAAAAAAACACAACAAAAAAAAACCAACAACAAAACAACGAGGAAGTTCTGTAAATGAGAGAAAGTCTACCTAACACAAGCCATTGTTGGTTTTCAGCATGCTCTGCAGGTCTAGCAGTTAGCTAGTGTTAAATGTTTATTTGAAGTTCTGCGACGCTCCTTGGAAAGGTTTCAGATGCTACAGTGAGTTGTCTAGCTCTGACTGTGTGTTAGGCTCTTTCTCAGACAGGCTGCTGCTCTGTAAGTGCCATTCTTAGCCAGTATTATCTCCCTTAACTTGTCAGCCTCATGTACATCAGTTTTCAGCTTCAGTTCCATTGAACTTTATCCTTAAACCAGCAGGGATCGCTGCATTCTTACTTTTCGAGCTATTCTCTCCATTATTTTCATCTCTTAAGACTGGGCTTCTTGTGGCAGCACACACAAGTACTAGAAAATATGTTAGAAAGATCGTAATTAGTTAGGTTCTATAATACCACTTCAGTATTTATGTATAAAGCCGTTACAGCACTTCAAATGAAATCAAATACAGATTTGTGTTGACAGGTATCTTCTCCAATGCTAACTGTAAAACTGAAGCAAAAAAAAACAAACAAACAAAATCACACCTCGAGCCCCTTCATCCATGAGAGCGAAACCGCCACGAGGCTACAGGAACACAACGATAAATACATGTACAAAAGTGTTGCGTCTTTAGCACAATTTATCTCGACAGACATTCTTTCACTTCAGTGGCCCCCTTTCGAAAAGTAAAACAAAACAAAAAACAGGCCAAAGCTTACCATGTTGTCACAAGTATTCAGAATAACAGCCATAACAGTCATGATAAAAATGCTCCCTCCCATAAAAACTAGCAAAGCTACGTGGAAATAAAAGCAACGTTCCCGCCCACAGACCGATAACTGCAGCTGTACGTTGTTTGTTCGTAGTTTTCAGGGCGAATAACAGTGCATCTAGGAACAATCTCAGAAGTAGAGGCGAATAGAAACTTGTGGCTAGAAGCAAAGCTGGGTTTTTGTTATGGACAGGCACGTGGAAGAGCTAGAAAACAGCTGCGAGATCAAAGCTACGCCTTCAGCAACATCAACTTTTTGTGTATGAAAGTACAAGCTATTGCCTATATGTGTCAGAATGTGTATAATTTATTACTAGACTTACAGGAACTGTAATGGGAACGATCTGAAGAAATCAGGTAAAACTGACAAACAGGTTACTGTTACCAAGCGAAAGCTCATTCATGTTTGAGTTACTATTCATAAAAAGTGGAATTACCACTACATCACAGTTAATCCTCTTTGATATATGATTAAAAGCATTAAGGTGCAGTTTAGTTTAATCAAAGCAACAGCAACATATCAACTTGATAAAAAAATTCCTTTACATAAAGATTCTGAAGGGTGACTTTGAATTCTGACAATACCTCTTGTCACAAAGCTTTATTGATCCATCACAACTGTATGATGTTATTTTGACTTCAGGATCTGAAAAGCTAATCCAACATAAGCATGTGAAGTCGGCATAGAGATTAAAGACATGCACTTTTTAAGAGATTTAGAGAAAAGAGATAAGGGCAGGTTTGTCAAATATTTTGTATAACATATTCTCTTTTAAAAGATTTTGCAGGTATAACTAAATTTGTCTTTGATAAATTTGAGTTTATTAAATTGCAGTGACAATTGTAGGCCTGTTATTAGAAATTCAGAAGAATAAAACTAGAATTTAAGTACCAGTGAGTACCTGCCTTTAGTTTTGCATCACTTAGTAAAATGAACTTGATCTGTTATTTTTAAGTGAGATCACACACAGTTAATAAGTAAAATTTTGTTCAAGTGAGGAGTTGCTTTTGCAAGAGGTTCAAGCATTCTCTGGTATTCCCAGAGTTTTCATAAACCACAGTGGCATTTCTGAGACTGTAACAGTCTTAAGATGGTAAATTTGCTGTGATCTAAAAATTGCTGACTAGCAACAAGAGGGTTAAGGGCCCTTAATGGTCGAACCGCTGAGTAGTGTTGTTTTCCCGAGTAAACACACCCAGGAAGTTAAGACCAATCACATGATAGTTTTCCACAGAGAGAGGAGTGAAAAGTTTGCCAATGGGGTTGTGACAAGAAGGGGCTGATGACTTAAAGCTGAGATCAAAATGACTAGGTTCTTGTCGTGCGGCAGCAGCAACACCGAGAATCGATTTCGACAGTTCGGTGCGACCATGCAGAGCCCTTTACCAACTCCAGGCATGATATTGCTAGTCAACAAAATGTCATTTTAGTTTATTACATAGACAATTTACATTCTAAATTTAATCCAAAAACAATTAGTAATATGGTTTTATTATAATATTTAAGCACTTTTACTTGAATAGGAAAAATATTCAGTAACTGGTTCAACATTTTAAAATGTTGCATTTTGGTGCTATTTCATGAACTCAGTGCTAGTTTGGTTACTAGCTCATAAATTAGTAACCACATTTAGAACCAAATAATATTGACAATGACATGTTTTAGGGTGTACTAGCAAAGAAAAGTCAACTCATGCTCAAATTAGATTAGCTAAGTGTCGCTAGCTGGCAGGTGTTAGCTAGTAGGCGACCATGGTAAAGCCTGTAAAAGACGGAAATATTAATAGTTTCTAAGAAGACGAATAGTTTTTGAAAAGCTGGTTATAAGTAAAATGGTAAGATTAAAATTGTTTGCTTAACATGTTGAAAAAAATTGCTAATGTAGCATTGTTTGTTAACAAGCTCCATGTTATAACTACATATTGTGATATGTATGCATTAGCTAAACAGAATAATATATATTTCCTATAATATCCTGGATATATCAAAGTAACATATTAAAAGTATTGATAAACATATTTTACAAATCAAATGACCACTGATAACCTACCAAAATATCATTCAGCTAAAAGATTTTCAACAATAGTTAAGTTGCGTAATCAGTATGTACAATGTTGGAGCAGCATGATTAAATCTTAACACCAAACCATCACAAGAACTTCCTGTTAATTTCTATTTTTAAAATTAGGCAAGCAATACCAGAACAGAAGACCTGGAGTAAAACCCATGAGCGTTGAGTTTGGGGTTGAGTTTCTATTTTCTAGCCATGCATTAGAAAGGCATCAGGAGGCAACAAGTTGCTACAAGAGAAGAGAATAAAGTAAGACCATGTCCCAATGGCAGTACGCCAACAAGAAGAGCACTGAACACACAGTACTGTAGATGATTTCTAAATTTAACTGAATCTTGAGCGAACTCCCAAAACCACACTAACCTGACCCGCACAGAAACACCTAAAAATAGAACAGTCAACCAGACTGCTCAGGACAGAAAAACTCTTCATCTGCCACCATATTCTCTCTCTTAGCTGTTTTAGGCGTGAAACTGCATCACTCTTATCTACTGGGATTCTTTTTTTTTTTTTTTTTTGTTAAACTAAGACAAACAGGAGGCACATATGAGACACTCGGCTCCTTTCGTTTCAGAAGCAATCTGAACTGCATCTCCCTCTTCTCCCTCTGGACTTAGTGAAAGCTTCTCGGCTTCAGCAAACATCCTATCTTATATTATTTAAAACCTCTTCAGTCACAACACTGACCAGATATCTGATATTTAACCACGACTCTGAAATTCCTTTTGTATTTCATCTATCAACCTTTTTCTCAACATTCTGCGACATTCTTCAGCTCCTTCACATCGTGTGTCTTAGTTTGCAAAAACATGTGCGTGTTTCATAGATTTTCTGAGCACTACTTGATGAAAAGGAAATAAAACACCTCAAGGAAATAAAATAGAATAGCATTGATATAATAAATACAACCTAGTTCTATTGTCAAGGAACATGATGGAAAGAAGGAAATAAAGAGGATCCAAACAGAACACAGATGCTCATTTCTATATATAATCTTTTCAATCAAACACCTCATCACAAACACAGAGAATAAAGAGTTAAATTGGCTAAAATGATTCAAACAGCCTTCTTTTTTGTTAAGCGATGATGAAGAAAGAGGAAGCCATGATGAAATGGATACTGAATTACTACGACGTTACAGAAGCAGAGAGTATGTGGCTACAGGGGGAAAAAACAGCTCCTAAAATCACAAGGAACAAGAGATGGGAATCCAAAGGAGAGCCAAATTGTTCTGGTCACTACTGCTGCTGCTGCCACCTGGTGGGTGTGCAGGGGGGAATGATGGTGGTTTTTCTAGAAGGTCACTCCAAGTGAAAGCCGGTGATGCCAGACCCAGAGAGATCGTTGCCGCCCAGGGATTTTCCTTCACATTAAACTACTTTTGGAAGGAATAGCAGGCTAACATTAAAGTACCGGTCAGGACCAGTCAGAGTCTAAAGTTACTTCAGGTAAATACATTAAAATGGTGGTGATGATGAAGGCAATGACGCATGACGATGTGAAAGAAGCACTACTGCACGATGATTCTAATTTTCCAATAACTGATATGAGATTAAATGGGGTTAAAAAAGTTGGGATCCCTTCTCAGAAATGTCGCTGCCGTCCCCCCGGACCTCCATCTGTAGGTGCAGTAATGAGGGCGGAAAGGGGGAGTTGAGACTCGATGGGGGAACACTGCAAGAATCTGGGTGGTGGCTTTGGTTGGCCATGCGGGGAGAACGAGGAACCATGTAGGCGGGAACTGTTGCCGTTGTCCTGTGGGGGGCTGGCCAGATGGTGATGTCAGCGCTGTGGTCCGTGCGAGAGCGAGCATTCTCGCGGAAGTTGAGCTTGATACACTCAATCTGCAGCAGAGGGGTTAGGGGGAAGGGAACAGGGGGTTTGGGTGGGGTTGGAGGGGGAGTAAAAGTGAGGCGAGGAGAAGGAAAAAAAAAACATATTTACAGTGAGGAAAAGAGGGGAGGGAGAGGCGGTGACGTTATAGGGGGTAGTTGAAATGAGGAGGGCAGAGGGATAGCAGAATTAGATGCCTGTAAGATAAAAAGTCAAAATACAATCAGATGGACTGCAGACATGAGAAATACAGATGCATTCAGACACAGCACACGCAGAGATGATACTGTATGATGACTAAAGGCTCCCACGTACTCCGGCAAACGTCACCCCCTCGTAATCGAGGCAAACTCAATGTCCGCGCAAAGGTCAGTTTTTCCATACTTGGTGCCTCAAAGTAAATTGCTCAGAGGTAACAGGGTTCACATCCTACTGTTTTGTTTGCTGCACTGTTGACGTTGAGTCAGCGCCATCTTGTGGAAGTACTTGTTATCCACTCATCTGGAACCTGATTGAGGGAGATCTTCATACGTACAGACTTCTGTCTCCCCTGCTGCCTCTGCATAGGGAAACCTGAGGCAGATCCGGAAGACGCCTGAGTCATGTCAGCTGTCTTCTTTCAAATTAGATATATAAAAGGAATTTGTCATGAGAAATGTGGGAAATCGATATGCTTGACTATGAATTCTCAACCGTAAGCAGACAATCTGTGCGGCTCACAGAATATGCACATTATGCCTGAGTATGTGGGAGCTTTAACACTGTGGTGGAGTCAACATAAGGCTTTCAAACCTGTGAACACCACCAACTGCAAAGCACAATTTGAGCGTCATCATGGTGTGAGTCTGTTTTGGGGCTTCAGAATTGGTGGAATCATGACAATGGAGGACCAATCATCAGTTTACAAAATGGCAAGAGTGGGGAAAATAGTTACCCAGTTCACATTAAACTACTTTTGGAAGGAATAGCAGGCTAACATTAACCTCCTGGAATGTCCTCAGTCTCAATCGAAATGCTGTGGACTGTCCTTAAAGTAAAATGAGTTCAACTGAGAGCTGCACCAATAACAGCAGCTCTCATCTGACCCTCAGCTCTGGGAACCCCTGGTCTTGGAGATGGTTCCTGGCAAAAGAACATTTGTGAGAATCTTTCTTCTGTCAGTCTCCTCCATCTGAGGAGGAGGTTTGAGGTTTGAGGTCATCAAACCTAAAGTGGAAACTTGGAGCGCATATAGAAACTTACTTGTCTCTGGCATTAGAGAATCCAGAGCCTGGGGCTCTCGGACACCCTCACCATCACTGGGAGCCCCGTCCTTCAGCCCGTTCTCCTGGGCATTAGGGGTCCCTGCAGGCCCCATCTTGGGGCCTAGAGCCGGAGCCAGGCTGCTAGTCATGGGAGTTGCATTTCCCTCTGTCTCCTGCAGTCCCTCAGTCTAGAAACATACAGAGAGGCATGTCAGTTGGTGCGGATGGAACAACCAGGCAAGAAAATCCCAGTCAGACAAGTTTGCTTGTGAAAGTGAATACTTAAGGCTTGTGGTAAGAGGCAGAATGACACAAAGCCAAAAGAGCTAAAATTGGTTGATTTAATCGATTGACTGGTTTTTGATCTCATGGACCTGGGTAAAGACGTACATTCAACATAAATTCAACAAGAATAACCATGTGCCACATTGGTTAGTGTTTACATGCAGACATACAGGGAATGAAGACACTTAGCTTTTGGCTTTGTTCAGATATCAGCAGTGTAAAAACAGAAGTTTTTATCCTACAGGCCGACTCTCCATGCTAGCCTCACCTTGACGTTTCCTCCTCCAGGAGAATGGCTCACGTTGTCCACTGACCCAAGTTTGGGCTGAGCCTTTTCCCTAATGTTCACTTTGTGGGACTCAATCTTCATGACGCCTCCGCCTGCAGCGCACAACAATCAGTCTGATAATCAAACATCAGGAGAACATGCGAAGGAAACAACTTCACCAGGGTCTCATGAATTTATATCTGCTCATTAAATAAATACATGAATTTTCTGGTCAATGCATACAAGAGAAGATTATTAATACATCACAAAAACGAGAGAATAACTAAGTTTAACTAGGCCATTTCACCAACCGTCTTGGCGTCATTGTCCTGTTGATGACCTAATTCCAACAAAGCTTCAGTTTTCAAACAATTAGTCTCACATTTAACTCTAGACTAGCTTGGTATACAGAGGAGTAAATGGCTGTCAAAATTACTCCAAAAGATATTGGTCCTGTGTCTATAAAACGAGCCCAAATTATTAGTTTTCCATGACTACGCCTGGCCATGCCATAAACTGTAGGTGTTCATATCAGGGTTTGCCCCAGTGTATTATAAGCCTGGCAGCCCGCCATGCTTTATTAGCCCCACCGCCAGGCTAAGTTTTCTTGTTTATGTTTTTAGGAAAATAATGATTAAAAAAAATAAATAATTTTTTTTTTTTTTTAAAGCCAGATTGCAAACGTCTTTGTTACTCTGAGCGTTTCACTGGAGGAGCAGATTTATTCCTAAATTCTTAAAAGATATGTTTATAGAAGATAGGTTTATAGTTTATGCATTTAAAGCCAGACCAATGCACCGCTGGCACCTCTGCGTGTTGCCTCGCGCGTTGCAGCAGCTGGATGTCTTAAGTTTACTTCAGCATAGATCGTGGATGGATATGGATATTTACATCAACCCCCTGTGAGGAATTATGTTTCTTTCCAGAGTTTTTGATCAAGGTAAGAGTTTAAACCCCTCGTGTTAGCTCTGGTGGCGCAGCTTTACGTGAATATCAGGGATAACTTGAAGTCGCGCTTTCAGAGGTGATGAGAATGATTTATATTTGTGGACAACAAATTTTGTGCGGCTTTTCCGTGTCAACACGCTGCCCAGAGCGTACGCAAACTTTATAAAGTTTATGTATGTGTTCCCGGTGGGTCGGAGCGTTAGTGGTTAAAGAACCACCGCTAACTTCATCATGCAGGTGAGGAGCTTTCGCGCTCGCCTCGTAGTCACGCTTCACGCTGGTTTTGTTATTTTATTATTATTTTTCCTGTTACGAAGCATCAAACCATATCAAATGCTTTGTCCACTTAGTCAGTCAGTCAATGTGCGCTGAAATCTGAGAAACTCATCCCATAAACTCGACACATTTGTTCGTTATCCATTGTTTCTACCATTCACCAGCCAATTAAAACTTTAGGGAAATAAGTAAAGGTTTGGTATTTTAAATGACTTCACAGGCTTCAGAAGTATACACTCAAAAGAGGAAATGCTGTTTATAAAGTTAACCAACACAATGGGATCAGAGCAAGTCTTGGCTCACCAGGCTTGTGCTTGATGTTGTCCTTGGATCCGCATTTTGAAGTCACCTTACTTACGTCCACCTTCTTGTTGAGTATCTGCACCTGTTGAAGTTGATAAAAAGATTTCTTTTAGTTCAGTTTTTATTCTGAAAGCACAGACTGATGTTAGGGTCCTTTGCCAGGTTTACTTCTCAGGAAGGAAAACTAGAAAGAGTAAGTTTTTCAAGCTTGAGAAAACATTACAAAAACAAGAGCTTCATTAAAAAAGCTACAGAAAGTTCTATTCTATCCATTCATCTTTGTGTTTCAGGAACTCCTGATAATTCATGGACCTTCTTTGGAAATGTGGCATGTGGAAGCTAATGTTAGCGCTGGGGACGCCTGTGCTGCTACATGTTTAGAATTACGATATTTTGAGCTTGAATAGCTTCACTGATGAGCTAACTCCTTTTAGCACAACTTGAACACAACAGGGCCCAATCAGATTGTTTTCTTGAAGCAGAAATTACGAGAAGCAAATTCATCGGATATCGTGGTCCTCTGCAAATGTTGCTTGAGCATCAGATTTATGAGTGTACCAAAAACTAACGGAGACAACGGTTCTGGCCAGAACTTTTATAAAAACAAACAAACAAACAAAAAAAACCCACATTTTTTTAACATGTTAAGATCTATGTAATTAATCAAAATGAATGCATTAAAGCCCTGGTCTTAGAAGATACTGTATTTGAAAACAGGGCCAGAAAAGCATCCCATGATAGGACCATACATCCAGTGCTGCCAAAAACACCTGGGTGAATGTGACACAGTGACACATACAAAAAGAAAAAGCAGTCACAGCCAATCAAAGTTAGTGGCAGAACAGGGTGACAGAGAGGAAGTTTAAGGAAGCATGGGGAAGGTGAAGCAGGTTTACTCTGGGTGGGGGTAGCTGGTGCCATAGGATGTGTAGTTCTGCTTTGAGCCTCAGTGACGTCACCTACTAGTTTTCTGAATGGACTTGAAACTTGGAGTTCTGCTTTGGCTTCTTTGAAAGCAGAAAGGGACCTCATCTGGTGATGAAAGTCTTAAGAACCTGGATCCCTTCAAATGATTATTCAAGGAACCGCCAACTGACTTAGAAAAGTGAGCGAATTAACTTAATTAAAATTGGTTAGAAGATTAAAATCTAATTTGTCATCTTTGTTCTGGTTTGAGTCGAGTTGTTGACTTCCTGATTGGAGCTTCTGAGCAGGGCTTGTGGGCCAGACAGTACTTACATTCCCTCCACCAGGAACATGCTTCATATTGTCCTTGGAGCCCAAGCGTGAGGTGACGTGGCTGAAGTCCAGCTTTTTGGAGACTATTTGAACCTATATGAGTACAGCACAGCGGCAAGAATGGAGAGGGCAGAGAAGGGCCAAGGAGGGGATTGGGAGCACATGGGGAGGAAGTTAGACAGGAGAGGTGAAGCAGAGGGTGAGGAAGACAGGACAGGAGAGGCAACCACCACAGCTGAGGTTAGAAAGGACAAGACAGCAGCAGAGAGCAAGGTTCAACAGAGCAAATCCTACCGGGGCTGCTAATTCACATTCAAAAATTTAACTCTAGGATACCTCAATCATCATAAAGAGTAACTAAATGTTGGTATAACTCATATAGTTATTATAAATGGTGATGCTGTGGACAGGAAAGACCTTCGGTAGAAGTTAAATTTTAAAAAGCCTCTGACTGAAGACTGCACTGTATAACAGTCTCATGACATGATAACAGTTTAGTATCTGGGCAGCAGAGATTACATTTTACACTAATGTGTCCTGGATGACACCAGCAGTTGTTGGCGAGTACTGCTAATCCACCTCATTTGATTTTCCCGCCAGTCTTTAAATCTTTTTCTGTTCGTTTAGATAGAAAGCCGGACAAAAAGATGTTGGGAGTTGGGGATATGAACATTGACCATTATGATGGGTGGATGGATGGAAGAGATGATTTGAATTTCCTCTTCCTCTCGCTGCTCTGCATCCAGGAAGCCGGTGAGCATCAAGAGTCTGGGATCAGGTTACCAACATGGCAGAGCTTGGTGTGAATGCTCAGTGAGGTAAAGACTTTAGGACAACAACGATGTGACACCAAGAACAAAGAGGAACCCTCCGTCCAGGAAAAAACAGCTACTATGGGTTAGCTATTATGAGTGTGGTGCCAATACCAAAGCATTCTGATCCTATCCATGTGTAAAGTTGCTAATCATCCAAAGTGAACTGGGCTTCCTCAACATTCTAGTCAAGTACACCGGTATACATAAAGTGGGATGATTCCACAACAATTTGGTGATGACCTGCACATTTTTCAATATTGTGGGAAATATATTATCAAGCAAAAGTGATAAACCCTGAAATTTGGTACTTGTGTTGTAAACCACACACTGAGATCATGTGGTCCATTCTTAAAAAGCAGGTGAAGAAGCAGAGGCCAGCGAACTGGGATTAATTCTAACCAAGTGGTGACAAGAAGTTGACGCTCAGGTTGATGCCCGTTATGTCAAAGCAACTTTATATTAACTTTAAAAATATATAGCTTTTTTTTTTTTTACAATTATTATTATTTTAAAAAAGCTTTAAAACATAAAATCTTTGCAATTATTTACTATTTAGAAACACAAAAAAAGATCTCAAAATACCACAATATCTTTGTCTCCTCCAAAGATCTGGCAATGATTGCAAACACTGGACAACTTCGATATGACACAGAATACTTGTTTAAAGTGCTGACATAATACTGGGTTCTATTTTGACCCCCCCTAAAGCATGATAATTATTGTGAATTAGAGACAGTATGGTAGAACACATAAATAGGAAAAGAAACTATTCGCTATTGTCTGTGGCTTAATTCATTTCTCAGTCCACTCTACTGTTGGCTCAGCTGAGCCTTCATGATGAAAATCTGTGCCTCTCCATGAATGTCAATAAAGCCTTAATGGGAATCTCTGATTTTTGAAACTGCCAAAAGTGACAAAGCAATTCTCAGTCAGCAGGTGGCGCCAAACACAAAGCATGTGCAGAGGGAGAAAAACAACTGATTGTTTTTAAGAAATACAGCTGTGAGATTTGCTGTATATTTAGATTTTCCCCCCATGAATCACAAGGACACACATCTGTCCTGATATCATAAAGAGAAATCTTTAATACTTTCTCTTAAGATCCAGTTTCAGAGAAAAACTGTTTACACCATAAATGGAATCAAAGCAACCAGAGTGGGCTTCACTAACATAAAGTTAGTTGTGCCAACACTAAACAGAAATCATCAACATCAGTTCACTTAATACTAAAGAAATACACCAGTACAGTATTTGACAGAAGCTAATGCAAAAGCGCTAATGTCAATTTAATATCTGCCCTAGAACTGCAACCCTTGAGCACCAATTTAAGTTTGACATTTTAATTTACATTATATAAATAAGATGCTGTATTTATGTTCACAGTTGTTCTCTACTGTCCATGTTTTATTTTGTTCCTGTACTTTCCTTGTTTGAAATAAAGTTATTGGGGAAAAAAGAGAGAGAACATGAGAGGAAACAGAGCTTTTTGTGTAAACAGTCTTTACACATTTCAAAATAAGAGAATTAATATAAACTACCTACTTGAAGAATTCTTAGCAATTAATAACAAAAACTTCAACACAGATGTCCTATCTTTTTTCAGTTGAAATTTTACAAAATTGCTAAGTGAATTAGTGCTTTTCAAATTCTCCAGAAAAAAAAATATTTAGGGGAAGCTAAGTGTGCTAAATGTTTCCAAAATTAGCCAAATGAAAAATGAGCTTTGCTATTAGAGCGGTATTGGATGTGCACTCACCACTGAAAACAGCATAATGTTTGCTTTTCATTATTTTCCAAAAAGTTAACAGACTGAAAGCACATAAAATGAAATTCTGTAAAAGTAAATAATATAAAAGAATCAAACATTGGAGCGCCTACTGAATATGAATTAAAAAAAAAACATCCCAATAAAACATCCAGTTAATTGCCCTCCTGACCATTCTAGAACCATGACAATAAGATTTCAGACTGACTGATTTGTCAAGCTTCTGACATGTAAATGTGCTATCAAAAAACAGCTGATGAATGAATGAATGAATGAATGAATGAATGAATGAATGAATGAAGGAATGAAGGAATGAATGAATGAGAAGAGTATAAGGAAGAGGGTGTTGGGGAGGATGGAGAGGGACTCACTTTGCTGCTTTCTTTGGCGGTGACGCCCATTTTCTGAGAAGCAGAGGCCACCTGGGAAGAGAAGCCGGCCTCCGATCAATGAGAGCCACTTGCAACGACAAACTGAGAGGAGGCGGCCGGTGTGTACAAAGACATTTGTGGATGTCAGTGGATAGTGGGTTAAAGGAGTGAGAGAGATTAAGAAACTTTCCAAAAAGTCCAAAGGTGGATGGAATATTAGTAAAATTAGGCCCAGATAGGGGGAAACAAGAGAAGAAGTACAAAATAAGTTGTTTTTTTTGTGCTTTTTTAAGAGGTTTTTTAAAGGTTGATGAAAATGGCAACATCCACAATAACTTCCTCATTTTCACAAGAAAAGTTTTTGTGATTTCTTGAGGTGGTTTTACCTCGGCACAATGCTACCGACACGCAATACTAATTTATATGCAACTGGATGGGATTAACCAATCCAGGAGCACCATTCATTTTTCTAGCTGCTGATTGGCTGTAACCCAAAGAGTAGCAATAAACAATATTGTAGATATTATCTTCTGTGGGAGAGTTTAGGATGGTGTATTTAGTGTTTGAACAATTAAAATAGACATTTATAAGTGTTCTTAGAGCGGGTCTAAATTATTCCTGGATTTTAGCCATTTCCTGGGCAGCTGTGGTCCGTTCCAAAAATGGGGGTCCACGGTTCTCAAAAAGAAGCAAAACTCAAAAGCATTGATCTAGGAAGTTAGCTCAATGAGCTAACATATAGGATTTTGTTCCTGAAGCAGACAAAATGTTTTAAGGGTAACGTATGATCAGGTCTTTGTGTATGCAAATGACACCTTTGGGGGGTGGCTCATGTGTGCATGATGGATGAAAGCCTTACTATTGGGTGTTTATTGCAGTTAGTTAACATGCAGAAGAAAAGGTGAGTGGTGAGAAGATGATGACGATAGAGACCATTTCTACGTGTGTTGGGTTCTGGTCATTTTGGCCCTTCACTACTTTTGCTCTTATAGTTTTGACTGTTTCAGACTCAATGTTTCCTTCACAAGTTTGTAGCAGCTGGGGGCATATTTTATATTTTATATGGTTTAAATTAGTTGTAGATATTCTATTTGTGGTCTACCTTCCTGAAATTCCTGTTTTATATTTATTAATTAACATTTGTGATGTTTGTGATCAAACGTCACAAAGATGTGATGCTTGATCAGATTGTAAGTTTTAAATTCACACACCTAAAAAATCATCAAGCTTTTCCTGCAGCTTAAAATCTCATGGAAAATCTTTTTAAATCAGAGAGGGAGAGGTTTGCAGCTCCATCCCTGCCCCACCTGCTTCTTGTTCAATGCTGGTCAGCTGGCTGAAACAAGGGTACAATGAATGTTTTTCTGAAGACTACAGAGAAGACTGGCTTAGCTATTTACATGTATTCAAGACACAAAAAAGCCTAAGAAACTAAAAGACTGTCTATTTTAACTCTTTATGTATAGATGTTCTCGAACAACAGTTGGCTTTCTGTTTAATCTAAAAGCAAGAAGACCATCCGTCAGATGTGGGGGGCGTGGCCAACCCCATGGACACACCTCTTAGATATGAGGGCTATTTAGAAAGATCAATTAGCATAATTGCCTGGTGTGGTAAAACAAGCAAACTAGCAGTAGAGCTAACATTCAGTTTCATTAGGTTCTGTACATTTAATTTGAAATTTTTCTGTTAACATAGACACCAGCTGTCATATTTTAAATTAAGATAATCAAACAGTGAGAGACCCATGATGGCTTCTCATAACACATGCAAAATGCTATGAGATTTAAGCATTTTTATTACTATTCACAATTCATAGTTGAATTCTTTGTTGCATTCAATTACGAACAAAAATAACCAGAAACAAAATGGTACTAGTGTGCAAGTAAGAAATGGTTTGTTTATGGGTACAAATCCATGAAGGGCTGAATCGACCAGGAGCCAACAAGTTTAGAACTGGCTGCACATGAAGACACTTTTGCTCAAAGAGAAGAGCGTTAGAAGACACAAAAGTAAAGAGACAACTCCGGGAGACACTGCACCATTTTAATCACAGACCCTGCAGTTTGAGAACACTTCCAGTTAGTCTGGGAGGATTCGGAATCGGAATCCGAAATTGCATGCTGGGAGTAAGGCAGTTGCACGAGAAGTCCATCAGACACAGCAGGACCTACCTTCCCGCCGCCAGGCTGGTGCTTTATGTTATCAGTGGAGCCGATCTTTGAGCGGACGTTACGGATGTCGGGGTCTGGCGCTGTGCCGGGCCGAGCCATGGGCCTCGTGGTGGCGCTCGCTGTTGTGGATGCAGTGGGTCGATGGGTGCGGGGCACCAGGGGCTTCTTCTCTGCTGCTGTGGCCGTGGTGGAGGACAGCGTAGCCGGTTTGGTTGCTGTTGTTCGAGTGCGAGACGCAGCGGTGGTGGAAGTCATGCTCCTTGAGGTGGTGGAAGTGGTCTTGGGCTTGGTAGAGTCGGCTGGAGGGAAAGTTTACACAGTGCATTCAAAAGTCTCTCCTTAATATAGTTATATATTTTTTAACAAGTTTAGGAATTTGCAATCTCATTGTTTCTCTATGTTGCAACCTGCCCCACCAACTCCCTCATGGAGGGCAACTAACAGTAACTACCAGTGGTTTTAGCTGTCAAGCTGCTAACATAACGTGCTAAATCTTAAATGTACGCGTGATACATAGAGGAAAAAAGAACGCAATGCTCAGCTACTAATTGCCAACACTATGACAACTAGATAACAAGAAACAATGACCACATTTTATAGCTTAGTAAAAAGTTTTAGTTATGCTAGCTTGACTTTGACAACCTTAACATGTAGATGTGCTGCAGAATTTGGAGTGATTTGGCTCACAGCTAAAGAAAAAAAAAGGTGACCCACACACCATCTGAGAGATCATCAGTAGAGCAGGTGTTTATATGAGGTAATCAATCATCGCTGTGATCATATGATCACTTATTGCAAAATAAACATCAAGCCTGAAAACAGAATACTGTAACGGACTGAATTTTATGCTTTGTTTTTTTTGTGTGTTGAATCCTGATACACAAGTAGAGCTATTGTCAATCAGTTCCTATGGAAATGGGTGTGTGCAGTCAGTGCAGCCATACATTAAAGCAAGTTTGAACTGTAAAATTATTGTAAAAATGATTTGACGCTTTCTTTAAATGTATCAACAAGCAAAAACAAATGAGCATGATAGCACATAACATCCTTTATGATATGTGTCTATGAATAGAAACATTCTAAATCTACTTTGTGTGTCAATAATAGCTTCACAAACGTGGTGAAGCTATTATTCACCACCTTTGGTGAAGAAATTTACTTCCCCATAAAGTCAGCTACTTTATGGGGAAGAAAATTACATTTAAGACAAAAATCAACACTATTAAAGGAAGGAATTCTTAAAGAATTTCAAAGTCTTTCTTAAGATTTCTTGCTTAATCTGAAAACGACTGCAAAAAACAAGGCTGAATTATCCAAGTCGCCACACATAGAAGAGAAGAAAAAGAGGAAGGGCATTCTCTGTCTCTCAACTCTGACAGATATGACAAAGGAGGCAGGAGCTGTGAAATGAAAATCAGAGAAAGCTGAGAAAGAAGCAGAAAAGCAAACAGGACAGACAAAAAGAAGCAGAAGGATGTTGGAATCACCATTATTAAAGGAAAATATTCACGGCTTGACTTTAAAATCTTCTCTTGTGTGGGTAAAGCCGATTTAACATAATATCTTTGACTTCAGCATCCACAGGCAAGATGCACTCAGGCACTACATTTGCGCCAAAGAAAATCTGTCATCCATATTTATTTGGCCCCTCTTGTCAGCTATTCCTTCATACTGCTGAGCCATGCTGAATCACATGTTGTGCTATCAATCCTCCCTGAATGCTTAGGGAATATCTCTGACTCTTTTTCAGGACATCTTTAATTGAGGAAATCCGCCCCCGTTGCTTTGACGGAGCTTAAGAGTAATTTGACTTTCCATATACGAACCCTGGCAGATTAGACAACTTGAGGCTGCATCAGCAAGAGCTGCAAACTCCTGTCAACAGCAAGCAGCTGGTAATCCACAGGCTGCTGTGCTGGAGGTTTTAAAAGTCTACGGAGCTTTTCAGCAGCAAAGTCTTTCTCTACTCGACCCACAGTCACGGTTGGACTGTCTGTCTGACTCGGTTACCCCGTTCTACTGGGGTCCATCGTCCGTCAAGGAAAGTAAAGAAAGTTTATCTGATTTGCAAGAACATTCAAAGTCAATCTTATAATACGTTTTTAAAATGTGTCATTTTAAAAACAAAAATGGTGGTCAAATGGGAGCTTGGCAGTGAGTCTCCGGACCGAGCCAGGTATTGCGCACAATTTGATTGACAGCAGACCGTATTCATTAATTGAGCCATGGATTTATCTTAACAACATTTTAACCACCTTTTTTTTTGTAGTAGTAGGCAAGCTACAAATCAATAATTCCAGAGTCAAACCTTGAAGTCCAAACCTTTTTTGACAGAAGAGCATATACAGTGTCAACTGGACGGGGAAACCCACAACGAACAACATAAACTGGTAGATTTTGGAGAAACTGACCACCTGAGAGTCACTTTCTCCATAAATGGTGTCATGAGAGCGTCAACCACAGCTCCTGCACAAACACCGTCCGCCTACATGTCCAAGTTCCTCCACATATTCAAGTCAACATAGAGAGGAACACACTCCCAATGGAGACACACCAATCTTGGCTACAACTGAATCAAACATTAGACGGCTAAAGTCAGACTTGACAATGGAGATGGGTTTTAACTGAAACAACCTTAGTTGGTGACAGCTAAAGTTAGCATGCAAACATTGATTATAAATGGCCCAAGAAGACGGCCCTGAGCAACCCCACATTTGATTTTTAGTAACTCAGACTTATAATTGCTGTCTAAAGTATCCCTGACATGTATGACATTGAAATATAACTGAAAAGATAGAAGAGGAGAATACAGGATTTAAGATGTTGGAAATAAAGAATTAATATATATAAACCAAAAGCTGGAGTAAAAATGTAGCAGCAAAAATGTGGTGTATTCAAGTCTGACCTTATAATTTCAATGGTCATTTTGAAGAAAATCGATTGATATCACTTAGTATTTTTATGAATCAGGATGTGTGAAGTCATAAAGATGTGTCCATAATTTATTAATACAAACTGGAGGGGTTTTGTGATACCTGTTGAAGTCCTAACAGTGGTGGGCTTCTTCTCTTCTCCTGGTTTGCTGCTGTCAGTTTTAGAGGCTGAAACAGACATTGTGAGAAAATGTGTAAATGAATCAATGAGAAAGATGCCGACGTGCAATAGCTGGGTTGTGTCATCCAAACTGGACGTACCCAGAGGCTTTTTGGCTGCAGTAGTAGTAGTTGTGCGAGTGGACGTGGCTGTGCGCACTGATGAAGTGGTTTTGCTGGCTGCAGAGCTCACCGTTCCGTTTTTGGGAGCGGGGCCGGAGGCAGGGTGACTCGTGGTGCCGCTGCCGGCCTTCGGCACCAGGGGGCGCTTCTCTGTGGTGGACTGTGACGGGAGAAAAGAGAGCAGAGAAGTGGTGATTCAAAGGCTGCTGACTGAATGAAATTCAGGTCAGACTTTTTCATCTGTTTTTATATTAGATTCTTTACAAACCCCCCCCTCCCCCCCCCGTCACAGGGCTTTCAAAGATGATAAAAATGTAAATGCATCCTTTTTAAAATCTATGATTTCACATCATGAGGAAAGAGGATCTCATTCTGTTAAACATGATTGCATCACCATGTAGCCCGTTGGATGATGCCATGCTCCAAATCCAGCCCAGCCATCCTGAACTGAGTCACCCTGCACCCCAGGGTCCCAGGGGCTAAATAAAGGCCGATAGTGCCTGGGTTACCAGCTGCATTTAAGAAGGTCACCAACAGATGGAGACAGAGAGATGGATTTCAAGAAACTTCATCAACATCGATACAACTGAAACCTACTGTACAAAGTGAAGAAGAGGAAGTTTATAAATGCTTCTAGAAATTTGCCATTTTAATTGAGAAAAGGTCAAATAACCAATGCAAGTTGCACAACTGAAGCTAATATATTTCCCAAGATTGAACATCTGAATAGAGTCCACTGGGTCATGCTGTGAAAATGACAGGCGTCAATCAATAAACTATCTATGGTTTTATGAAACCTGGGCAAAGAGTTATAAAAGAAAATGATTTGTGGTTTTCTAATTTTGTTTTTCCACATAAAAAATGAAAAGTGTAATGTGCATCTTAGTCAGGCCCTTTTACTTTAGCATAAAATGAGTCCACATCTATATAATTTGATCAAGTCGCAAATCCAGAATAAGTATTAAAGTCCATTAGTGAACTCACAACATCATGATGGCCTTCAACCTGCTGGAATCCTGCAGGTTTTACATGTGTCCTTGTTCCAATACAGCTGATTTAGGGTGTTTCCACCTCTGATAGTTCAATAGATTCGGTTCAGTTCGGTAAAAGTTGCCACATTTGTTCCATTTTCAGCTACTACTGTTCTCTTTCACAATGCACCGTGTCAAGCCAACCAAAAAGGGATGGCATCATATTTTAGCATTTGTAGGATTTCTCCTTTGTCTTTGGCTAAAGACCATGAGCTATTTCTCCAACTAGCACTAGACTCGCCTGTTTGTTTTGGTTGTATTTACCCAGAATACCCTGCGGCGTAGTTTGCTTCCTGCTTTTGGAGCGGTCTCTGGAACATTTGGCGTTCACAAGTTCCTAAAAAAGTTTACTTCAACCGAACAGAGGCTGAGGTTTTAGGCGGACCAGAGTTCACAGTTTTTGATTGGCGTCAGAGTTCCATCACGCATTCACTCCTCCCCAAATGAAGCAAGCTTTCAAAGCAAACAAAACTAGAGTTCTATTAAAGAGCCCAAAACAGGGCTGGTGTGGACGCGTCCTTAAATGGCTAGATTACCTCCTCAAAATAGCAGAAGAATCTGCTGAAGTTCTCCAGAGGCCTGGGGATTGATCGATCATTGGATTCTGGTGTCTTGACCAAAGGTGACATCTAACACATGTGAGCCATTGGCCTTTGAATTCTTGAACCTTTGAATGCCCTATGTTAACTCTGGACAAACTGCAGAGATTCAAAACTCAGATAGGAGAATCTGTTGCTAAATGAGCTGTTGGTTGTGTGTTCCATAAATCTGGTCTTTATGGAAGTGTGCCGAAGAAACTTGCTATGTACAGTACAGACCAAAAGTTTGGACACACCTTGTCATTCAAATGGTTTTCTTTATTTTCATGACTATGAAAATTGTAGATTAGATTGTAGAAAAACCTGACAGGGCACACCTGTGAAGTGAAAACCATTTCAGGTGACTACCTCTTGAAGCTCATCAAGAGAATGCAGAGTGTGTGCAAAGTAGTAATCACAGCTAAAGGTTGCTACTTTGAAGAAACTAGAATATAAGGCATATTTTCAGTTGTTTTACACTTTTTTGTTTAGTACATATTTCCACATGTGTTAATTCATAGTTTTGATGCCTTCAGTGTGAATCTA